>JAHWFP010032608.1:0-53622 GCA_023313725.1 Lithobius niger
TACGAATTTAGTATGCCATCAAACAGAAAAGGCTGAAAATTTCAGCAGCACTTAGACCAATGTAGCCCACTGTGAATGCCAAGTTTGATAGTGATATACTAAATGGCTTGAAAGATATTGCCTGTGCAGACTAACAGACAGACACAGATAGTATTAAATTCAGTATGCCATTAGACAGAAAGGGCTGAAAATTTCAGCAGCACTCAGACCAATATAAATGCGAAGTTTGATACTGATATACTAATTGGATTGAAAGATATAGCCTGTGCAGACAAATGTACAGACACAAACAGCATTAAAGTCTAGTAATGATCTACCTAAACTGAAAGAAAGTAGACTGTTCGTACAGTTTTTCCTAGTTATTGTCACAGAAAATGAATAGTTAGAAATGTTGGGATTAGTCATTGCAGGTCGTGGCAGTATCTGTCAGTATACTAACCTTCTCGTTTTGCATCAGTTCTTTCTTCGTCTTGAATTGGTAATGAATTATTATTTCTTATGACATTTTTTGTAGCATCGGTGGAGGTGGTGAAACTACACCTGGAGGTGATACTACACCTGGAGTTGTTACTACACCTGCAGATGGCAGTACGCCTGGAGGTGATACTACGCCTTGGGAAGATACTACGCCTGGAGCTTATACTACGCCTGGAGCTTATACTACGCCTGGAGGGGCTACTACGCCTGAAGTTATTCCTACGCCTGCAGGTGATATTATCCCTGGAAGTATGAAATGTGGATACAATCATGATGATTGTTTGGTGTGTTTAGGAAAGCATGTGCACGGAGGAATAGCGCTTGTTTGTAGTAAGAAATTTGAGGCATTAGTTGTGAAAAGGGTTGGTAAGGTTTAGGACATTTTGGGATTTTTGGGATAGCCTTACATTATTGTCACAAGGGCAGGTAAGCTCAACAGAGTTTTGAAGGCAACAAATGAGAGTAATGAATTTGAGGGTATTAATCGTGAAAAGGGATGGTAAGGTTTAGAAAAGTTTGTGACTGGAGGAACAGCTTATATGTGCAGTATTAATGAATTTGAGGGTGTTAATCGTGAAAAGGTTTGGGATGGGTTTAGGAGAATTTTGGAATGTAGCAACAGTCTGTATGTAACACGGAATTTGAGGGTATTAATCATGAAAAAGGTTCGATAGTGTTTGGACAGTTTTGAATTAGAGGAAGAGCCTGTATGTAATACAGAATTTGAAGGTATTAATCGTAAAAATGATCGGCTAGATTTGGGAGAGTTTGGACTGGAGGAACAAAACGTATGTAATAAATAATTTGAGAGTGTTAATCATTAAATAGGTTGGATGGGTTTAGGCGAGTTTGGGATTGGAAGAACTTCCTGTATGTATTAAGGTATTAATAGTGACAAAGTTTCGACGTTACCAGAAATTCTTTTCCTCTTTTTATGACATATTTAACTTTATTTTTGCCCCAGGATCTGTTTGCGCTAGCCACATAAAAAAACCGTTCTTCACGTAGTCATTTAATATCCCCTCGAATTTTTTATATAAACGTGGTGGATTGGTTTATCAAAAACCAAAACTGGTAAATGGGACCGCCAAGTTCTGAATGGTTCAGCCATTCAATGGAGTGATATCAGCACACCAATACATACGCCAAGTTAATGGCACCGACTAATAATTTGAAGGTTAAATGAAAACTAGAACTAAAACTGCGGCAGCAATGTTCAAGTTTTCATTTAACATCCAAAGTATTAGTCGGTTCGATTAACTTGGCGTATGTTTTGGTGTGCTGATATCACTCCTGTGAAGGGCGGAACCATTCGGAACTTGGTGGTCCCTTTTTACCAGTTTTGGTTTTTGCTATGATATCACTTCTTTTTTTTAAATTGTGTATTAGACTCAACTCAACTAGCCTGCAGGTGTGTAATAAAGGGCCACATCAACAGTGGCTTGAGTGGTAATTTTTCTAATATTTTAATTTCACATCACTCCTTTGAGAGGCCAAACCATTCTCAACTTAGTCGCCTCTTTATTAGTTTTTGGTTTTGTTTTAATATTTTTATATGTTTTTTAATTATTTCAGATCACTCTTTTGTGAGGCCGAGCCATTCGCAACTTGGTGGCCTCTTTACCACTTTTCGGCTTTATTTTGATACTTTGTTTTTCGTGAATTGGACGTAGACACAATTTCTTTGGCATCGTTGTTTAGATTTGTGAGGACACCCTAGCGTGTGTCTAGATACGCACGTCAGTATACAACGTTGTCATTATCTGAACTTTGGCCATCCAATCAAAGACGGTGCCGACAATACTAACAATGGTTATAACAATACTTTTGTACTTACAAGCAATCCCACGCCGTTCCCATTACAGCCCCAGTCTGTAAATCAGGAAAGGTATGCAGTTCGTATCGTACTGCAGCCATTCGTCAAATTTTATTTCTGGAAGTCTTCCCGCTATCTTGGTATTGGCGTATAAACACACTGAAATTAACATGGGGATGAGCGGACTAGAAGAAACTAGAAGAAATAGAAGAAACTAGAAACTAATAACACGTTTGCAACGTTATTGATGGTTAAATTTTGCATTGAAAGTTCTTACCTTATATTCCTGCACAAGTTAATTTTTGTCAGATGGGTCATTGCTCTCTATTTTATCACAATATAAGCTTTTGTGCCGCATTATTATTTTTCCTCAAGTACCTGTAATGTGCCAAACTATGCTTCGGGATAATAGACACTGATGCTATGGCGTCACGCTACAATAGTTTACAACCTTGACAATTATTGAATTGATGTGATGAATGTTGCCTAATTTGGTTCGACATACTAGCATGTGTCTACATGTGCTGCCAAAGAAAATTACTAACAAATTCATGTTAGTATTATTAACAATTACAAAACCTGGCGTCTAATAGATTCAATGCTAATTGCAAATTTTCAACAGCTTGGCTTCTTGAATTTTATTAACGTAGAGAAAAATTATTGAAAACCCTCTTACCTTAAGGCCCCATTTATAATATGGATTTCGACGCGTACGCTTGACGCTCGGCACGTGAAGCACGAGTTTTTCCCATGGCCAACGCTTAAGCGCGAGCATTTATAAATGTAGAGCAGGTGGGTCAACGCGCGCGCTTTGCTATTTTCAAGCGTCACGCGAATATCTACTGGACTTTGATCGGTGAGCGCCAAGCGACGCTCGTACGCTTAGCTGTTGCATGCTGGGATAGTAAAATGGCGGCATCAACGGATTCTATCGGCGCCACAAGAAAGGAAAACGTGGTGTACTAAAAGATTGGATGCTCAAAATAAACGGTCAAATATCTTAATTACAGTGACCTTGAGCCGAATGGCATCGAATCTTGCCGTTGTAGAAGAGGGAAGTTGTGAAACGGCATAGTTGGATCGGAGTAGCGGTCAGCATTAGCAAACTCACGCGCCTGCTCAAGCGTTTGATTTGGAAATGAAAGAGCGTTTGCCTGAGCCTGACGATGTCATGAGCGGGCCAAGTAGACTGTCCACGCACACTGCTTTGCTCATGAACTGGCGTACGCGCCTAGCGTTGAGCGTCACGTGTACGCGTCGAAATCAATATTATAAATGGGGCCTAATGCTTAAATGTTCTATATTTCAAATTTGAAGTTCTTAACATGAACGGATACTTCGTAAATTGCTGCCAACAACACTGCCAAATCGACATATTTTGGAAAGAAACTGAAAAGGTTGAATGAAACATACCTTTCCTCGAGATTACCTAAGGACATTTATTGTTATTGTTTTCCTTACTCTTAGTCCTTTTCGTTAGGGTAATACTTGGCCCTATTACACAGATAATTGTGGAGTTTCTACCTTGACGGCTTCTGTGGGGAGGGGGAAGTAGGGCGTGTCCACCCCATTCCAAATGATAGATTGCTTTCTCAAATGGCTTCATAACTTACCCAAAATAGGGTGGACCAAAGTCAGCTTGGGAAGGGTCCGAGGAAAGTTTCTCACATAAGGCGTTTATAGCCATGTTTAGAACATCAGCCTGGGAGGCTGCCTTGAGTCCTAGTCGCATACATTTGTCAGTGTCAAGGAGAACTAATGTGGAAATTTCCTCACGTCTGGGGAGGTAGAGGGCAGTTTCAAAGTCCATTTTTACTACAGCTGCAAGGAATACGGATCCGGGTTATGTATCAAAGTTTTTAGTTGCAGTCGCACATTCTACTGAGAGGCGGAAGAAGGAGGTTTCCCAGCCCATCCTGGGTGGAGGTCGGTCTTTGTACAGTTCAAGTGGTTCCTGCGCTCCGAGATGGCACCACCGTTGCGTAGTAGGCAGGTTAGCAGAATTGTTGACTTACCTAGCAGAGGCTGTTGTTTGACGTTCTCTTCCAGGAGGGCGAATCCGAATCCGGTTGTCAACTCACTGTTGGTCACAGGAACATCCGTGGGTTTGAAGCAAGGCTTGTATAAGAAGCAATCTGTAATGATGCTTTCAACCGTCTTTAGCAGCTCAGCTCAGGGGATGTTGGTTGAATCATCAGCTGCCAGTTCAGGATAATGGATGTGTCTAGCATTTGCTGATGCATTAAGTGATGGTACAGCTGTTGGTATTCGCATTCATATTCGCATTCGTGTTGGATGCAGGTAAGGGAGGCGATGAATAGTCCATGATCTCATCTGCATTCTCATTCGCATTCGCAACGGCGATTCTTCTGTTCAGTAGAGAGGCCATGTCTACTGTTGATTCGTCGGTGTGATGAATGCCGAATCTTCTTGGGGTTGGGAGATGATCTTCTGTGGCTGGAAGAAGATGTGGTTGTAACCCAGTCGGCAGTTCTTTTATCCTTGGCCGATGTTGACACGGATAGTGGCGGCATGTTAGTAGATGAGCGGTAGCCTAACTCGGCGGTCGCCCAATGCATTAGTTGGTAAATTTCTGAGTGGGAAGCCGAGGGAACTGCTTTGAATGAGTGTGACGATAAATCCAATATTTGGTTGGGTGAATGCGTCTGCTGCAGTAGTCGTTTTCTCTGTCTCTTGAGACGAATGTAGGTGGTTCGGACCTCTTGAAAATCCGTTCCAAACGATGAAAGGTGGAGGCTTGAACCGGGTGAATGCTGGGCAACTTGAATCGAAGAAGTTGCCACGGTGCCAAAGCATTCGCGTTCGCATTCGCATTCACATTCTTGAGCGGTAGCAGAATGGCAGAGATTGTGACATCATGGTCATTAGCGGGCCTGTTCATGGGACAGAATAGAATCTCCGTAACCTCTACGGGTGAGTCGGACATCCTTCTTCTTCTAGGCGTGGCTTGCAGAAATTCGAGATGTATGTCGGGAAACAGTCTGGCATGGGCACTCTCTGGAGGAAAAATGATGAAGACTGAATGCACGATGGCACTTTTTATAGAAAGGAACTGTTCAGATAACTTGCGCAGTTGGGTTAGAATGCTGGCCGCTACTCATCACTAAAAAACCTCCAAGGAAACAGCAATGTTCGAGGAACTTATGTAAAATTAACAGGTTATCGCATTTTCCAGCAATAGAAACGGTATTTACTAAACAGGTTCCAGTCAAGCTTATAGCTGATAAGCTCGATTGGAACCTGTTAAATAAATACCATTTTTTAAAGTTTATTTTTATTTTTTATTACCTGTTCAGTTTTTACATGAGCTTTTATTTTATGGATGCTAAGAAGGTGTCTCCAGCTGGATGCACACTGAATTTGAAGTGCAAAGGACGAGTGCGTAAGCTCGAGATCTAAATTTCTAAATTGCTCGTTGCAATGCTTTTTAGTTGCCGTATTACTAGACCCCCTTCCAAAGATAATTGTAGTTTCTGCCTTGGATCCACCTGGAGGGGAGAGCTAAGGCACACTGACTAAGTACCTTTATTAGATGGGAAAACGTTCTGATAATGCAATAATTAAGAGTATTTTTGATTATACTGCAAGTTTCAGAACTTGGGATTCTCTAGTGTAAAAACGACCAAATCTCGCTATTTTGAGAGTTAAAAACAAATAATCCGATGGGTCTAAAACCTTAAATTTGATATAATGGGATACCCCAGGATGATCACTTCACTCCCATATATGTTTTATATGTGTAGCACAATTATTGTGGGATTTGTGAAGTCAGTTATGTACATATTTGTCCAATCTTGAGATTTTCCATTACCAGAAATTTTTTCCACTTTTTATAACATATTTGACTTTATTTTTTTCCAAGGATCTATTGGCCCTAACCACATTAAAAAACCCTCCTTCACAAAGTCATTTAACATCCTTCCGAATATTTTGAATAAGTAGGGTGGAGTGGTTTTTTTTATGTGCTGCCAAACAACTACTAACAGATTCATGTGCTAATAAACCCGACGTCTAATAGATTAACGCTAATTGCTAATTCTCAACAGCTTGCATTCCCGAATTTTATTAACCTGGAGAAAAATCACACAAAAAAACCCTCTTGCATAAATACTTGAATGTTCTATATTTCAAATTTGAAATTTTTGAGATGAACGGATACGCCGTAATTGCTGCCAACCACACTGCCAAATCGATATTTTGGAAAGAAACTGAAAAGGTTGACGTGAACAAACCTTTTCCTCGATATTATGAAAGGAATTTTATTGTTATTGTTTTCCTTACTGTTAGGCCTTTTTTTGTGTATTACTTGACCCCATTACACAGATAATTGTTGAGTTTCTACCTTGAGGGCTTCAATGGGGGGGGGGGGGGCGGCCACGCACGTCTGCACCAAACGATAGACTGCTTCTTTAAACTGCTTCATAACACAGGGTGGGCCAAATAAAAATTGTTTTTTCTTATGGCAATGAGACAAACAAAAAAATCCCAACAAAAAAACAGGAAAAGAATTTCTGGGAATGATAGAAAAAATTCGTTCTTCAACTTTGGTCGGACGCACCTTTTTGAACCATTTATAATAAACGAGTTATAGGACAAAATGCTAAATTTTGCAATATTCCATTTAGGCAATACCGATGGCTGGATTAACGAGTATGATGAATGGTTAAAAAAATGCGTTATGTATTGTTACAAAGACACTCAAGCTCGAGGCATAAAACGTTAAAAACACTGGTACCTAATATTTCGGAGCAATATAGTGGTTGGCTCCATTTTCAAAGGTTAAAAATGTTTAAAGTTTGTTTTTTATATTTTTAACCTTTGAAAATGGAGCCAACCACTGTATTTCTCCGAACCAGGTACCAGTGTTTTTAACGTTTTATGCCTCGAGCTTGAGTATTTTTTTTATAAATAATGAGTAATAATAATTGGGATTATTGGTTTACCGTTGTGTGGTTTAACTTGATAACTCTCGAACCTCTAACTGTTGATCTAGAAAAGGGAAAACATTCTTGCAAAATACTTTTGCACGTTTTCATCATCCGATGACCCTACAAATTATCTTTTAACCCGTCAGTACATTGCTTCGTCATATCTTTAATAGTATGTTTTTTGGAAGCCATCTACAGAAATTCATCTTTTTAAAATTATGTGCACTATTTCATGTTTTTTAGACCGAGTATTTTGCTCAGGTATGCGGGAACCAGCTAGACCGGCATAAGTTACTCCAGGGGTACAGCTAGTATTTATTTAATGATGTTTATTTAAACGGGTAAAAAATTGCACGAAATTCGTAAAAATGTGTCAGTGCAAGGATACATTATGAAAAATTATACAAAAAAGCATTACATGTTTAGAAAACAAAGTAACCCAAAGTACACAAATATTTTCAGTAGCAAACATGTATTTTGTAAAATTAAAGTATTACGATTTTAGTACACGTGGATGAATTATCCAGTTTTTAATTTCTTTTTTAACTTTATATTTGTTATTTATTTTTCTTAGCTCTGAGGGTAATTCATAAAACGTATGTGTTATTATATATGCAAGATTTTTTTTACCATATAAATTTTTCCATGCCAGTTCAATGAGCTATTTACTATAGTTTCTTGATGGTCGGTTTGTTAGTATTTTAAAATCCGATTTATCATAATTTTGTGTTAGAATTGTGTATTTCATAAACTGCCTAAAGATAAAGATATTTTGTTCTGCAAATATTGTTGCTGCACTTTTGCGTAAATGATCATTATTAAATAAAACTTTAACTGCTTTGTTTTGGAAAGATTGTATGCTTTCAATAAAACCAGATGAAGTTGTACCATAAATGCAGCAAGCGTATCGGCTTATTGGCATTACTAGAGCTTCCGATAATTGTTTCTGTGATTTAATATTTAACAAATTGCGTATACTGTAGAAAATTGATATTACTTTTCGTAAACGATTAATTAAACAATCAATATGATCATAAAATTTCCAATTGCAGTCTAGATTAAGCCGTGGTAATTTGAATTTTGCTCTTTGTTGATTTTTGGCAATAGCCGAGGTCATGATTTATGCAATTATTTATATGTTTAGTAATTTTAATATCAGCTTCAGTATCAGTTGTTAAATGAGAAGTTTTTATATGCATGAAACTAGTTTTTTCAACACTAATGTACAAGTAATTTTGACTTAGATAGCAGTTAATCATATAAAAGTCTAACTGTAATTTTTGTATCATTGTCTTAACATCGTAATGTATTGATAGCATAAAGATGTCATCAACATAAAGCGTTAAACATGTATTCCATGCAAATTCTGGAGTATAATTTATATAAATAAGAAATAATAGTGGACATAGAATTGAAGCTTGGGGAACACCAAATTGAACTCCTAGTGAATGTGAAACGACCAATTTTGAACTTTGTCTAAAGCATTTACGATTATGTATGTATTTCTAGACTTGTAAAATTTGAATACAGTGTTAATAATTTTAAGTTTTTCTCATATATCTTTAAGTCTTATTTTTTGTTTAACATGACGTTATAAAATTATATCATTTACTAGGCTCAGGCATGAAGCACAATTAATGAACTGACTTTTTGTCAATTGCAGATGAAAGTAACTGCGAAAGTTGTACAACAAATGAGGAATGTCCGACGTTTTACCAATGTTGTCCCAGTTTTCCTAGTTTCAAGAAGTGCTGCCAGCTGTCGAGCAATCCGTGTATGTTTTCAAACTCTTTTACTCTCTAATTAATAAAGCAAGCTGGTGATTCTACAGCAAATTCAACTAGGTAATCCACTACAAGGATGCACCTATAAGACTTTTAGGTAGAAATTGTGTGGTACTTATGCCTTGCCAGACAAGTTTAGTAAAACAATAATCAGCCTCATATCATACCTGATTAGAAAACAAAAACGAACTCGTTTGATGCTTTAGGTGAGGTTAACTGATCCGCAGTCAAAACAGCAAAGGAACACAAATAAACATTCCAGTTAGATTTCAGTTACGGCAGTGTTCCTGTACTGTTTAGTCCACGTGAAACCTTACTGCTATAGTTAAATGTTTTTGGTAATTTTTTGCACACGATAGATCAGCTAATGATTAGTGTTTTATACCTGGCTAAACGTCATCGCTGGAAAATGTTTAAAAACTAATCTTCTTAAGTGTCCTTAGCAAAATTACCGATAATTCATGGTTCGTGCGAGCCCTTGAAAACCTGGCACTGCCTTGAAAAGTAATAATGTAATTCCATGCCTAGAAAAGTGCTCGAAATCTTGAAAAACGATATACTTGTCTCATCAGTAGGGTGACGAATCGAAAGTAGCTGATGAGAATGCAGAACACTAAACAATTGAGCCAAGAAAGAAGTCGAGTGTGTAGCCTTACATTATTCTTCTTTTGTTTAGGCATGAAAGTTTTGTAATTTTGGCCCTGGCCTAAATTGTATTTACGTGTACTATGGTTGGATACATGCAGTAAGGTTTCAAGTGGACTAAATAGTAGGCTACGACTACACTGCAGTATCTGAAACCTTACAGGACTTACCTTAACTTACCTTAAGCATCAAACGAGTTCGTTTTTGTTTTATTAATTCATACTACTTAGTAGTACCACGCAGTTTAAATTAGCTTATTTTAATGTTTTGCATCTTTATCAAGTACGGTTTAATAACCTTCAGTTTACTGGCGTTTGCTGATTGGCATTATTGCAATGCCTAATAACAATGTTTAAAAGGACGTAATATGGTGTCACCTTTAATCTTCAGTCTACGTCTTGCAACTGGCGTTTGCCGATTAGCATTGTTGCATAATAACAATGTTTAAAACAATGTATAACAATCAATACAGTCGTTTAGAACTCCCTAACCCCCTGAACCACTTGACCATTTCGAAAGAACTCTATGGAAAAGGCATATCTACAGAGCAATACCTGTAAAATAAGCTAAGAACCAGCTTTATAGGACAAATAGTTTGACCTGAAGAGAGCTTAGTAGAATCATATCGTGCCAACAAGAACAACAACAAGCCAAAAACTAATTTCTTGGTTTCAGCTCAGATCCAGGTCTCCGATTTGCTTCGGAGGATTTTAATGAACTTTTGTATGCTTATTGACCAAATCCAACAAAGCTTACATACCAAATTTAATCGAAAACTATTCGAGGATTGCTGAGTTACTGAGCGTCAAAAGTTGGCGTCAGCATGATACCTGTTTGACGAACTGCTACTACTTAAAACAAAATGTTAGATAAAACATTGGACTAGAATGCAGGTTATCACTCAGAGTTGTACCCCTACTTTTTTTGTTTTCATTGTTACAAACTATTGCTGTAAACGACTTATCAGTCCGGCGTTCGTACCATTGTTTAAAAGTGTGGCGATAAGTGCGAACTGAAATCAATGCATATTCAACTTATCGTCCTACTTTTAAACAATGGACCATACAATCATTGTTAAAATACTGTTAAATTACCACGCATGTTAATTACGCTAAGCCAATTCATTTAATGGAAATTTAAAATGATTTGCATTTCTAAGTTGCAGGAAAACGGTTCAGAAACACGGTGATTTCTTTAAAAACACGCTAGCATTCCGGGCCTCTGCTACCCCCTCCCCCGCACACACCCCACCCACTGCAGGAAACCCTTGTTAACCATTTAAAAAATTGTATATGGATTCGTATTGCATCGCTAAGTTAAAGGAGCACGTTTCAAATTCAGGCCAATTAGTTTCCCAGGCCCCTAAACCCTCCATCCCACCTCAACGGCTTTTCTCCAGAAACTTTTTTTTTTACTTTTCATTTAAAATGAGTTTATGTGAAAATCTCATCTCGCAACTCGCTGAGTTACAAGAATGCGTTTCAAATTCACGCTGCTTTCTTTAAAAAAAATGCTGGCTTCCGGGGTATCCCCTGCCTTACAGGAGGCACTAGTTAAAAAAAATTGGGGGGAAAAATCTTTTAACGAATACGTGTGAAAATTGTATCTGATTTGCTGGAAAACGTTTCAAATTCACGCAGATTTCTTAAAATGTACCAACTCCCGGAGATCGTCCCCTCCCTTTTCACCCAATTCAAGGGTTCTGGAGACCACTGCAGTGCAATCCTAGGGAAGCAGAACTCCCCGCAATCCGACCCTGAATAAGAAGGGCACAGGACAACACCCAACACCCATTGAACTAGAGTTTGAAACTTCAGTAAGCGATAGTTGCGACAGTAATTCATCATCTTCGTCACTAAATAAGCGACCCCTAAATCCATTACACTATACAACCTGTTTTCTGGGAAGTATTTCAATAGCATAAATTCAGGAACACCGACGTACTACGTAGGGGTACAAGACAGTTATCGCCCAAGTTTTGCAACAATGACCCGCCAATAAGTTGTTTCAGAACAATCTCGGCCGGAACAATCGCAACATTGTTGCAGACTCGATCGTTCTAAAACAACTTATTGGCGAGTCATTGCTGCAAAACTAGGGTGATAACTATTACTTAGAGGGCTCAGATGCGACATTATTAAGATGTGCAACGTCAAGTCATTGTTGCCTCTCAGCCCGAGGCCGCTGGATCCTATTTATCCGCTGGATCCTATTTATCCGCTGGATCCTATTTATCTATCGATTTCAAGATCACAGCCCTTTTCTTATTGTTAAGCTCAACGAATAGTGCTGACATTCTTTTGCTCAGAAAGCACGACAAAGCGAATGTTCATGCAACATTGTTTACGGTGACGTAATTATTAATAGCAATATTTTTATTTGTTTGTAACTCAAATTCCGGAGTTCCCCATCACCGTTCATACCACGGAAACTCAACGACGAATAGCCCCTTCAGACGACTTCTCTTTTGATAAAATTTTTAGGAGAAATTGTTTGAAGGGGCTAATCAGCGTTTGAGTTTCAACGGTATGAATGGTGATGGGGTACTTTGGAATCGGGAAACAATACAGAAATAAAAGTAGAGAACCTTTGTTGGCTAACTGGGTTATTCTTCCTTGTGCGATGAAGGATGCTTTCAGAATCTTGAACAGTGATGCGGTAAGACAATAAACGTTTAATTACAGGACGGAGAGCCAAATGGGCCTCATCGGGCGAAAAATAAACGTCAACTAACGTTTAATTACGTGTGATAAATGTGATAAATAAACATGTATTTGAAAGTTCTATACTTAAAAATAAATAAAACTTATGACAGACGGTTGTGTCAGCATGGCTAGCATTAGGCTTCTCTCCGAGCCTTAATCTGATTGGGTGCGCACTATCCACCAACTAATTTTTTGTTGATTTGAATTAGAATTGGTTAATATTTACAAGTAGAATTTGGGGAGAATTTATAAGTATTGAATTGTTGTAGTGTTGTTGTGTTCTGTTAGTTATTTTATGATTTTGTTGTGTTTTATTAAAGCATGTCAAATTCAAACAAATTAAAGTAAAATGCGTAGGAATAACAAAGAAATATTACTCATAAATTGGTTTTGGTGATGCTTGGTATTGGTTGGTGATGACGGTTATTTGGAAACGTTGAACAGAGATGCGGTAGGGTACGACAATAAACATGTAAGTATGTTATAAATAAACATGTATTTGAAAGCTCTATATTTAACAAATATTAAAAAATATGACAGACGGTAGTGTCACGTGGCTAGCAGTAGGCTTCTCTGTGAAGCAACCACCATCTGGTAGGGTGAGAGTTATCCACCAAAGAAATTAAAAACAATCAAAAATATGAGGTATGCTTGTGTCAGCGTGGCTAGCAATATGCTTCTCTGAAATGCAACCGACGTTGGGTAGAGTGAGAGCTATCCACCAAATGTAATAACAAAGAAATATTACTTATAAATTGGTTTGGTCAAGTAGTATGAAACACAAGCATTAATATTCATAAAATTTGCTTGTGTCATAGCATTCTAGCTTGGCTTAAAATGGTTTGTTTAGAAATTCTGTAGGAGCATCTTTAGAAATTCTACAGAATTTTTTTAGACTCTTTTGAAGTTCTGTATAGTCTAAAGACATTCTATAAAAGTCTGTTCAGGAATTCTACAGAAGTATATTTGTGTAGAATCTGTTTAAAAATTATATACATTCTGTATTAATTCTAAAGAATTCTTTTAAGAAATTATAATAAGAAGCTTCTTTGGATGTTTTTTACAGTCTCTATAGAAATTGTTAGCAGGCTCTTCAGACATTCTATTCAGTATCTTCAATTCTTGAAAGACACAAGAATTCTGACAGTACAGATCTTTGTGTACCAGCACAACCAACACACTGAGTTGTGCACTATCAGTACACAGTTTGTGTAGTGGCAGTATACATGCTTTGTACAGAAGAATGTGTTCTGTCGTTTCACAAACTGTTGTACGGAAAGTACATAACTCGTGTATTCGCTGTGCTGGTCACAGAGATGTGTACTATCAGAATACAGCATCTTTAGAAAGTAGAAATGTAGCAGAAATCTTATTTAGAAATTCGATATGATCCTCTTTGGAAGTTTTAAACAGGCTCTTTAGAAGTTTTATACAGTCTCTTCAAAATTCTACACAGTCTCTTAAGAAATTCATAAGTCTCTTTAGAAATTCTACAGAATCGCCTCAGATATTCTATATATTGCTTTTGTAACTTTCATATATTGCTTTTAGAATTTTTTTTTAGAAATCAGTTTAGAAGTTCTGTGGGGCTCTAATAAATTCTACACGTTTGCTTTAGGAATTCTGTGGAAGTTTTTTTTATATATTTTATAAACTTTAGAAAATCTAACGTTAAAGAGACGTAGCATCTTACGACGTACGAGTGTAGTCCTCCCTCCCGACGTATTTTCATTGTAAAATCATGTATATATGTTGTTTGTCAACGAACAGTCTTACTAAAATTAGTTTTAATATAGGTTTATTTGTTTGGCCATAGTGAAGAAACGGACAGTCTAGTTAAAATCTGTTAAAGAAAGTTTTTTCTAGAAATCATAGAAACTCTTTATATGCTTTATAAAACTTCTTCAGAAACTCTGTAGAATCTTACAGAATTCCATATAGATCTACAGAATTCTATAGAACTTTAGAAGCTAGAGCTCCTAGAACGTCATCAATGAGTCATCAATACCCCACACACAAAAAACTTAACTCTGTTAATTAAACCGTATAGTGCATGAAATTAACAATGCGTAGTAGATGTGATCACATGGCGTATGGAGGATCATTTTCATGGGAACAAAGAGTGACTAACCTTCTCCCTCGTCTTTCTTCATGACTTAAGTCACCAGACTGGATATTATCAGGAAGTGACTTCATTTTAAGGCCGGTTGCCACCAAATTAGCATTGCAGCATGTAGGCCTATCGAGTTCTGTCTTGCAGGAAGCAAAGGAATGCACAACGCAAAACGTTTAAACGCAACAAACAAGCCACGTGACTCCTTAATTATTGAGTAAAAATTTGGTACGCCCTCGTGCACCTGGCAATGGCTATAAAGATTAACGATTCTGATGGTACAAGACGGCGCCACGGAAAACTGCATAGAAAATCCCATGGCGCCATCTAGTGACACTAATATCGCTAATCTTTATAGCTTATTTCCAGGTGCACGAGGAAGTACCAAATTTTTACTCAATAATTCAGGAGTCACGTGGCTTGTTTGTTGCGTTTAAAATTTTTCCTTGGTGCATCCATTTGCTTCCTTCGAGTGAGAACTCAATAGGCCTAGATGCTGCAATGCTAATTTGGTGGCAACCGGAGTTTAACATTACAGCCTCCACACCGTTGCTGTCAAGAGGTACTTGCCAACATGTGTTTTGTTATAGTTTTCCCTCTTGTCACGAGATGCATAGTTTCTCATAAGTTTACTTAGATTAATACCATATATTTTAATATGTTCAGTTTCAGTAGGTTTTAATCAAGTTTACACTAAGAAATGTTTCACATTTACTTTCAGTATGTCTGATCAAAGGCTTAACTCGCTGATCCTGCGAGAAACGATTTGAGAGCCGTGTCAACCCGATCAAGATCCAAGTCAACCAGAAACACTCTATTTAGACTAATAGTAAGATACTATAATACTTGCTTTCAATAAAACTGACTGCTACACACTAGCTTGACAAAACAGCAAGTATGCAAACTCACTACATGGCGACAACGGGCATTTGCTGATAATACATGTGCTCAAACGATTGTGCAGGATGTTACGAGAGTGATTAGTGCTATCCTGGAAGATAATGTCGTACTAAAGGCTTTGCAGCACGTTATACTAGCTCCCTATTACAAAGACGCCAAAATATCATCAACGCAATCTTTCAAAATCTTTTGTTGTTTTTCTGGTTGTTATGCATGTGTTGTAATGTGCTTCTGACATTATAAGCTAATCAATCGATAATAAAATTAGTATAAGTACTTAACCTTCTGGTGCTGTGTTTATTTGGATTTTTCTTTTTATTCTTATCTATTGAGTTACTATTTTAAGATTGCAAATTAAAAAACCATGCGTTTGATAGTTTTAAGTGTAGCCCAGGTATTTGTCGAAAACTGTACAGATCTAATATTGCCCATTTTTTGCTGAATAAGTTGTTTTGAGTACTAAAAAATGCCTCCTGATAGGCGATAAAATCACAAGCACAGAAGTCACAAACAATATTTTTATTTTCGGAAAATGGATGTTTACCTTGGTCACTAAAATGTTGAGTACGCATTTAAAAAGCATGACAGGGTGAGATCCACAACTACAGATTCGCCATATTGGATAAGTTTTGAACTAATCCATTATGGCAGAACCATGTTGTGGATCCCACCCTGTCATGCTTTTTGTAGTTGAGTATCCCACCCCTATTATGTTTTTTTAACTTGTATATTTATCATTTTTGAAACCAAGGAAAACATCATTTTCCGAAAATTAAAAAATTGTTCATGAATTATGTGCTTGCATGACTGGATGAAAAGCCTAAAAAGTGCAAATGTATACAAAATCTCGCAACATTTGGGTCGGAATGTGACCCTTTATTTCTAGTTTATAATTTTCGCTGTTGGCTTATTTCCAATTTTCCTTAATATTATTTCCAGCGATTTATGTTTATTTATTGATCAAGCGTTAAATACAATTTTTTTAATGTTGAGTAGTAAATCAATTATGTGCTTGTGGTTTTATTGCCTATCAGGAGGCGTTTTGCAGTACTTATTTTTACTTACCACAAAATAATTTAAGTTTTAGGTTGTTTTGAAAGTTGCCAGTGGATGGTTAAGACTCAACTTGGTGTCTTCTCGGTCGCGCACAGTTGGTTCCAGTCTAGCTTGGATCACTTGTTGACGCTTCAGTCGGATATTCAAGGTGTTGTCACTCAATGGACAACGTTTATCTGACTTCTTTGTTCTAGCGAAGACCTGTGATACTACTTAATGGTACTTTATTTTCAGTAACTACATAAATACAGATGCAAGCCTATTTACGTTGTCTTTTGGACTTAAATGTCAGACTGCCGGAGTGGGGAAATGGACCCACGCCTTTGAGACCATACCGCTGAACCATACTGACACGTCCGAAAGGAAACGTGTACATGCAGCATTTAACACTTTATTTATACATTTATACACTTTCCAATCACCACTAATTTGCCACGCCACACTCCAAGTGAAACGAATGAAACACTTAAACAGAAAATAAGGATTAAAGATGGAAAGGCGAAGGCTCAGGCAGTCTGACATATAAGTCCTGAAGGCAACATAAATAGGTTTGCATCTGTATTTATTTAACTCTTGTTGAGCCTTTGGCTTTCCGTCTTTAATTCAGTAACTACTGTGAGTATGGTTGATGAGACAGCTTTCCTCGTTTGTGGTGATTTTTTTGTCGAACTGGATTTTCAGGTAGTGGTAGGCACACAATTATTAATAAATTTCGTCACCATATCCTTAGGGAACTGGTGTACCCAAAAAGGATGTGTTCTGAGAGTGAATTCTCTAGCAGTAGTAATTAATGGCTGGGGTAAGACAGTCTCCATTCTGTGTTTGTGAATGACTTCGTTTCTATATCAATCCAACAACGTAGCTTCATGCAAAAGGCAGCTGCCTATGGTCTTTAATTCTCACTAAGTAGATATTTTGTATCTACTTTCGCCACCATGCCACGAACGAACACCAACCTCACCCCACGCCACAGCCCAGCCCTGGGACCTTACCCCATGGGTCCCCACGCCGCGGGACCTCACTCCCGGGCCTCACCCCGAGATGTCGAGGGGAAGAGAGCATTTTGTCGTCTGGACGAAGGGTTTTTCGTCACCCTCCACGGGCCCCACCCCACAGGTCCCCACCACACGGGAATTCACACCCCACTCCCCCTGGGCATCACCACCCAAGACGTCGATCTGGACGAGGGGGAAGAGAGCATTTTTTCGATCTGGACGAGGAGATTTGGAGATTTTCGTGACCACCCCACGGGACCTCACCTCCTGAGCCTCTGAAATCGTCAATCTAGATGAGGGTGGGAAATCACATTTTATCGATTTGTTCTCCCCCCCCCCCCCCGTGTCACCCATCTTGCAGACCCCTATTATGTTGTTGTACAGCCATTCTAGGAACAGCGAAATCACGAATTTACACTATTATTAACCCTCACAAGCTGCTTGGTATGAGATTGTGGTAGTAAATAATTGGCTAATGAATGTTTCGAGAGTTGTAAATCAGTTTTAGGCGCATTGAAACTGGTTTTCTCCACCGCTTTCCACAATGGAGTTTTCCCCGATGCAGAAAGTGATGGTTACTTAAGCCCATCCACTACATCAAGGTTACAAAGACATCGGAGGGGTAGTTAGGGGCATTAAGGATTTGGGATGTTTGGGTCAAGAAAAAATTAATTTATATGGAAGGGCCTTGGGGATAGGGGGATTGGGGATTTCATTAGTATGGGGGGGGGGGAGGCAAACACTTTAATGGTCGAATAAATAGCCTTCATCATTTGGTCTTTTTTTCGTCAGTAACCCCCGTTAACAAGCTGCCATTTAACCACGAGGAGGAAGTCCGAGGAAGATGATGACACCCCCGGTACCATCAATCTGGAAGAGGTTTATTTAACTAGAAAAACGTCCAGGATACACATAACACACTAAGAATATAATGTATACATCATTAAACCTACTTACAAAGCGTCCTGTTTTTCTTTCCGAACACATCTTCGCTTAGCACTGGCAATGGTTTTATCTTCTTCCGTCATTCTTGCACAACGCAATGCCATTCTTTTTCTAGCTGCTTCTTTAGCTTTAATATTCCAATCTTCATATTCCAATATTCATCCATGTTTTCACGCGCGCTGCCATTCTTTTTTATCTTATTCATTAGCTTTAACCTTCTGATCTTCGTCCATATTTTAACGTGCTGCTGTCATTCTTTTTCTGTTTTCTTCATTCTTTAACCTTCTGATCCTCGTCCATATTTTAACGTGATGCTGTCATTCTTTTTCTATTTTCTTCATTCTTTAACCTTCTGATCTTCAGTCATTTCTCTCCGTCTTTTACGCATGTTAGCAGTCGTCTCCCACCTCTGCTCGGTCTTTCTGAGTTTCTCTTCAGCTTCTCTGTTAACTCTCGTCTCCATCTTTTCCTGTATTTCAACATCTTCCTCATCTTTTGCTCCTCGTGTTTCTGTTTCTTCCAAATCACTGTCTGTGTCGACAACTTGAATCAAAATGATCTTCCAACGTCCTATGGTTGAACTTGTAGTGTCCATGCACGTACGTAGTCACACCATCATCATCGATGTACCTGTTATCATCAAAAGATAAGAGCAGTTTCTTACTGACAATGTTGGTGATTATTTGATAAGCTTTACTCTATATTGTTGACCATGTACAGTTCCGGTAAAAAAAATGCCCTTTTTCGTTACATCGAGGGTCGTAATAACAACCATGAAGAAATTTAGTTATCTCGAAAACTACTGGACGGATTTTTATGAAACAAACACTGAACTGCTTATTAGATTGTGTACTATATTTCTACCCTTATTAAATACTACGTTACCTAACTGAAAATAATTGGCCGAGCGAGAAAAACTTAGTGATATATGATGATATCTCGAAAACTAGTGGAAGGACTTTCATGAAACAAAGACTGAATTGCATATTATATTTTTCTGCTGAATATCGCATGTCATACGTATAGAAATATAGCATATATCATAACATAAATCCAGTTTTTGTATTATTCAATTTCACCCAGCAAATTATAAGATATATTATTAGTTATCAACTCGTGCTGCTCGCTCGGCCAATTATATTTGGCTACTTACCATTACATGTAATAGGTATAGCTGTATAATATATGTATAATATATAAGCAGCTCAGTTTTTGTTTCATTCAATTCTGTCCAGTAGTTTTTGAGATATCAACATTTTCGTTCAGAATCACATACATTAATCCTGCAACTTCTTCCGTATAACGAAGGCTTTTTTTTTACCGGAACTGTACCAGTCTTTACAATGTGCTCTTGCAAACACTCCTTGTAATCATTGTGTGTGATTTGATTTTTCATGTAGGCCTTGCTGATGCCCTTTGCAGTTTGCTTCGATCGTTGTTGCTCCTTCACGAACGAGTACATCTTGGCTCGCAACCCTTTAAACTCAACAGTGGGATCACCACCTTGCTCATTCTTGAAGTACCCCAACTTCTGTTTGTTTTTGTTGGTGTAGGATGGATGATCTAGTGGGTAATTATTGGTATCAAATAAAGTTCCATCTTCCTCGTATCTTCCTACAGGCCACGGGTCTCAATTTTATTATGTGAGACAGTCTGTATCCGTGAAGAGAAACTTGGACATATTCGTAATGAAACTGGCACATGACCAGCTTGCTCGGCTCGATTATGGTGAATCCCAGGTATGTTGGGAGATCGCACTTCACCGTTCGTGTCTTGAGCATACGAATATTAGGTCGTTCTTCAGCATCTGAAATGAATCTGCATGGCAAAGAGGTGTACTTGACACATTTTGAGGCATTCTTCACGAACTTTACTGACTTGCAGTTTTATTTTTTCTCGATCGTCTTCCCAAAAACCGAATTATTTAACAATTTGTAAAAGTCCTTCTCGTAGGCATTCATCGCATTTTGTCTCTTTTCCGTATTTGCATCGATGTAAGGATTCAACCAAGCCCGCTGACGGAAGCGGAGAATCCCGTAGAAATGATGTAGAATCATTCCATGCTTCAAGTAGCATTTGAGGTTTCTATAGTGAACCACGTACTTCTTTTTGTTGTATAGAGTGGAAACCAGCTTAACGGTTGGCTTGATGGTGTGGTCAATCTCTTCCGCGACTCTTTCAGTGAACTCAGACATGTCTTCTATGGCTAGTTTCTCCGGCGCCAAGGGATAGTCGCTGTGTGATTCGTGCAACTCTACTGGATAGTCCAGGCCAATCATCAAGATGTATCCAGTATCATCGTGATCGCCGCATTCGTTAAGCTCTCGAATTTCTTTCTTGGTAAGACAAAGTAAATTCCGAAGTAGGAAGGGGCTTGCTCATTACTTTACCATACAAGTTGTTGGCATCGGCATTAAATAGAAAGATGGAAGGTTTTGTTGGGTCATAACTTTCCATGTAACTGTAGTTGGCGACGGCGTGCTGCTTACCGATGTAGGTTAATCCACCTCTTATGCAAGAGGAAATAAAATTGTGTTTGTTCACGGGGGTAAACACCTCTAATCCCTCTTTAGTAAAGTGCAGTCGCCGCCCTACTGAAACCTGGGGTAGACAGGTAATGACACGGGTCCAGTCTGTAACTGGTTAAGCATAATCTGCGAAAGCATTCAAAAGCCTGTCCCAAGATTTAAACATTTACCATCTGGTAAATAGCGTGGTAGCTGGCGAATGTTTTGTCGCTCAGCTGGTCCTACAAAGCTTTGGCGTCTTCGTAATCGTCATCGCTGATTCCTTCTTCTTTGATGGCTGAATAGAAGGCTTGTTTCGGGGGCAGCTGTCTCTTTAAACATGCTCTCATTCGTGGCATATTCGTACGGGTAATGACCCTTCAGCGTGAGCATTTTCAAATTTCGTATTTGTACCCAGGAAACAGTTTACCGAGAGGACTTTCCTTCGCCCGCAAACTTTCCTTCAAGATGTTAAACTCTCCGCCGCTCTTCTTGTAATTTTCAACCAGAGTGGCGCGGGAGGTGCTCAAGAACCAGAACGTGTCTAAAAACCTGAGGGGTAACCTGAGGCGGAACTTTTTCGTGGCGCACGTACAATTTGATGCTCAAACACCCATCGATGGAAGAAATGGGTCCTTATTTTGAATTATCATCGCAGAAAAACACATTTAATGCATCGAAATTTCAATTCATAATGGCTAAATAAGAGCATAGGAGACGGGAAGCCAAGAAGGGGCACAAAATCATACAATTGAGTGTGATGTTTAGGATATGCTATCATCCGTTATCAGAAATAAAAAAAAAATTAAAATTAAGTCATAGCAGAACAATTAAAAGTTCACTGAAAAATGACGCTATCAAAAGCGGCAGTCTTAAAATTCACACAAGAAAAAGAACCTAAGTCAGGCTGAAAGGAATAACGATAGGAAAGTAGCAACCTACACCTGGCCAATCAAGCTGGAAATGGATGAAGAAAATTCGGATAGGCCTATTTACGTGTACCCTACCAGGGCAAAGTAGTAAACTTCAAGAGCATGCATGATGACTGGAATATACTCTTTTAAGCTTTTGTTTTCGGACAAAATGGAATGTTTACAGGTTAATGCTGGGCAATTTTATAAATGGTTTCTAAATTAATTCTTGCTCGATATGCGGCTCTCTGTAAAACTCAGTGGTGTTCTCCAGGTCAGGGAATTTTAATTGCCTTTGTCTATATTGGACTACAGAATTAATTTATCATTTCGTTTGAATTAAGCCCTATGGGACGCAAGTCTTTAATTCTGAAATTGTTTTGTCGTTCCATTATAAGATGGTAGTGTATTGAGCTGGGAATAAGTCACGTGTTTAGTAGTTTTGTGAATTCGCTTTAATCTACTGGTTTGCCAGGTAATGTTAAATGCATAAGTGAAGGGCCAGATGATAAAACGAAAAAATTCCACATGGGGAAAATGCCTGCAAAGCTCTGGGTGATTCCTTTAAAGTATGGGACATAAAGAAATTCTTACATTTTGGTTTTTGATTTTTTTCATTTTATAATTTTTTTATGATCTAGCAGTTTAGCCAGTATGTGAAACGGCAACCCATTCGCAAGAAATTTTAGAAAGGTAAATCCAATCATCAACGATATGGCAGCCATCAGTAATAATCACAAAACTGATTTTATGTATCCAACCTTGCAATTTGATTAATTTGTTAACCCCATTTTCGACACCAATGCAATAAAAAAGACCGCTGATTTTGATTGTTTTATGTTTCAGTGTATTGTTTTAGTGTTTTTAGTGTTCCTGTCATGTTTTATAATGGATAACATCATACAAAAATGTAACACTCCATTGTATGATTTTGAGCACCTACTTGGCTTTCCGTGACTTTCTTGGTTTAGTGCTATTTTTAATTTAATTAGCACACAATAGCAGGCATCCTCAATGCAACACAAAAAAACGGGGAATAAAAGAAAGAAATGTAAACAAAAATTTGGTCATTAAATGTGATTTGCACGACGAAATAAATCACCCTTGGCCCATTTTTTGCCGTTGATTTAACATACTTGCATCAGGTTTCTTAAACACCCGTGCATTTCTCTTGCTTGGATACGTAAGCAGGAAAGAAAAGTCTTCACACTGGGCCGATCTCTGATAATGAGTTACTGCTTGATACTCGATACTAGCAAAACAATACTCTATCCGGACTCAAGAGTTAGGTTTCACAATTCATTCAAATTAGTGCATGCGTGATAGCTGCAGCAGCTCCTTAACGAACCAAAAATGCTAGATGGCCACTAGGAAGGTTGGAAAGAATATAAAAGATGAATTCTTTCTTGGTAACATTTGGTTTTGCATGTTTATTGGCAAAAGGAATCGTTTCCGGCAGTGATATTGATTCCTCGATCAACGACAGTGATGAACAAAAGTCGAATAAGAGAGACTTCGACGAAGAACAGTGTAAGATATGCAAAGCAAATACAAACTACATTCTTTTTGTGATAGACGATTAGCAGGAGCTTACAAATGTATACATTCACAAGACATACTTAATAGTTTATTCGCTTTTTTTAATAGTTAAATGACTGTTAAACAACATGTTCAATTGGGCGGACTTCAATTCCCAATAAGAGATTCTATTTTTTAATGCAGATGCACATGGGTTAATATACTGTCAATTCATAAAATAAATCAGTTGTATTCATGGATTATTAATGAACCATTAAGGTTCATCCATTGTTGACGTGCTCTGTTCTTGCAACTGATCTTAAAGGGCAGTGAGGACGAGAGGACAACTCTCTAGTTAGAGCTCGTGAACTGCGAATATACAGTTTAAGAGGTGACAAAGTAGAATCACCTTGGAAACAATTTAAAGAAAAAGCCAAGATCAACGCCAACAATGCAGTAGGCAAATATTGTCACAGAGGTGCTGTCACTTGGCATTATGTTAAATGTAGGCGTTAAGAACTAAGAAGTCACATTCATGGACTTGATATCTAGACACACGCTAGTGTGTCACGCCAAGTTGGGCAACAAACATCACAACAAACATCACATTAATTCAATTGCGAGGTTGTAAACCATTGTAGCGTGACGCCATTGCGTCTGTGTCTTATATCTTGAAGCATAGTTGGGCACTTTTCAGGTACTCGGGGAAAAATAATAATGCGGTACAAAAGCTTAAACTGTGTTGAAATCGTGAGCAATGACCCGCCTCACAAAAATTAACTCGTGTAGGAATGCCAGCTAAGCTGCATACAATGCAAAATCTGACCCTTAATAACGTCGTAAATGTGTTACTAGTTACTAGCTAGCTAGCTGGGGATACTGGGAATATAGGGGGAACAATAAGCCAGCAATTTTCTCATTCCCATGTTAATTTCCATAGTGTGATTATTCATCGATATCGAGATAACAGGAAGGTTTCCAGCTATGAAATTGGATGAATGGGTGTAGTACAATACGAACTGCGTACCTTTTATGGTTTTGAGCTTGGGGCCTAACACTAAAGGGGTGGGAGGGCGCGTAAGTACGAAAATATTGTTGTAACCATTGTTAGTATTGTCACCATCGTCTCTCATTGGACGGCCAATGTTTGGACAATGAGAACGTGTATACTGACGTGCGTGCCTAGACACACACTAGTGTATCACGATAAATCTAAACAACGTTGCAAAGAAATTGTATTCACGTCCAATTCACGAAAAATAAACCAACTGTAATAACAAAGTCGAAAACTGGTAAAGAGGCCACCAAGTTGAGAGTGGTTCGGCACTTCAAAGGAGTGATATCAACAACCAAAACTAACTAAATAAACAAATTACAACAAGATGAAAACCAAACCAAAAACCTATAAACAGGTGACTAAGTTGAGAATGGTTCGGACTATAGACAAAAGATAGTAGCAAATTGTTGAAAACCAATTTCTTGTTGAAGCGGCACTTTATTACACATCTGCACGGTAGTGGAGTTGAGTCAATACACGATTAACAAAAAAAAGAATGATATCATATCAAAAACCAAAACTGGTAAAAGAGCCGCCAAGTTCCGAATGGTTCGGGGGGGGGGGGGATTGAGGCTTAATGGCGCGTCGACAACTTGGTCATTAGCGCCAACCTCAGTCACAGTGCAGTGGTCCGGGTTGCCACTGCACCACACATTACAGAGAAATAAAGGCTTTGTTCTCCTCTAAAGAAGTCTTAATAAATGTTCAAGTTTTCATTTAACGTCCAAAGTATTATTCGGTGCGATTAAGTTGGTGTATGTTTTGGTGTGTTGATATCACTCCTTTAAAGGGCCGAACCATTCGGACTTGGCGGCCCTATTTACTAGTTTTGGTTTTTGGTATGATATAGTTATTAACCCGTAGGCAAGAAATAATATCATATTCTTTTTTAAGTCCAGTTTGATAGGTTTATCGTTAGATTGGAACTACATTCACTTGGTTCGGAGATGCGAATATAATAATTCCGTTGACAAAAATACCCCTCCCCCTTGCAACCCTTACTTGCACGAGTTTTGTTGTTTTGAATTTCTTTTGGGGGGGGGGTAAAGTAAAGAATGACGTAATAATGGAGGGGGTTTGGCATTTGATGCTGAGGGGGTGGGTTGGGAAATTGCCACTTCCATGATGACGTAACACTTGAATGCTCCCTTGGAAGAAATATAGGTGTTGCATGAAGAGGTTTTAGTTTTTATTTTCAACAGTCCTTTATAGGGGAGGATGATCTGGCTGAGCATTTGGTCCTAACATAAAATCAATGCTGGAGGGAGTGGATGTGGGAAAGGGGTGTTTTGGGTGTTCACCTGCTCATCCTCAAAACAACAGAAGGAGTTACAAAGTCTACAAAATTAGGCATTCAAACACAATGTCCATGCAATGTCAATGCGAAAAGGCATATTAGATTTGCAGTATGTGAGTTTAGAATGTGGTAGACACACATCGGCCTCTCTGGAATGGTTTTTACGTTAAGTCTAAAGCAAATGAAAAGGCAATAAAGCACATTTTATAGGCATCTTAAAATATGATTTCTAGCTGGCAGGGCATTTTTTAACAGCTACAGGAGGAGCAGTACCCTTCAGAAATTTTAAATTGGTTATTGGTAAATTTAAGATGATTGCCCTTCCTACTCCCAAGTCAGCCTAACTATGTTTACGTTGTTTTTAAAGATGATTAGCAGAATGAGGGAGCCGGATTCGAGAGTGTACTTCAAAAGTGAATTTGTGGAGCATTTCTTTAACGAAAACGGAGGGGCTGTTTAGTATTGTGTAGCGATGTCGTGTAGCATGCTCTGTTGGGTGTTGGTATGTGAAATACATATCACTGTCATGTTTCGGCATGAATATCCATTCAAATTTTATTTGTATTGCCCTGTAGCTTTAAAATTGGTAGAGGAAACATGAAATAAAGGCTTTGTTCTCCTCTAAAGAAGTCTTAATAAATCCCCTGCCAAACACTGAAAGGACGGTTGATACTAAATAAATAAAAGAAATAAAATGTAGCATAAACAGCACAAATATTTACATTATATTTTAATTGCAAAATCATATTTTACGAACGGGGCCGTTATGGGACCGTATTCTGTTTTTTTATTCCATAAGATCATTTTTTTTTCTATTTTGCAGCATATTGTCAGACTGTTCCATTTGATCCATGTATTCCTGGAACTTGTATTGATACGCCAGATGATAAAAAGAAGTATATATGCGATTGTCCGAATGGCAAAAGAAGACATAAATGCAAAGGTAGATATTCTGTTGCATATTGTATGATAACCACAGATTCTATGAAATATCATCTCACACAAAAAACACGTTTTCCACAACAGTTTTCTGCAAGATATAGTAAATATCTTCTTGTTATTTAAAAATAGATCAATGTTGTTGTTCAGAGAGTCAATTATTAGCAACAACAAAAAAATACTTCAGTGTGCACAACACGTTGTTCATTACAGAATAAATCACAAGGTGAGGGGTTAACGAAGCAAACAGACTGTAGGAAAGACTGGCCTTGTGATCATACAAGATACACTGATCTGAGAAAGAAAAAGCCAACTACCCCGATTGGCTCGACAGCCCAGGACTTCCCGCTTACAAGCCAGGTTCTGTAACCACTACCACTGCTGGCTGCAGGTTCTGGTCGAGATTAGTAGCTATTCTATCTCCTCAGTGCTGAACTAAATGCCACAGCCACACACAAGGAGGGAAGCAACTTGATCTGTGGCCTACACACAAGAAATACTGCAAGGAATAAATAATGAATAAATCACAAGTTAAAGGGTTAATCATGCAAACAGTATGGATTAAAGACTGGACTTGTGAGAATAATGATACACTAATCTGAGAAAGAAAGAAAGTACAAATGCCCCGACTAGGACGGGAATCCAGTACTTTCCCTTACTAGCCGAGCGCTCTAACCAACTGTGCTATCAGGTGCTAGCTTTGCTGTAGCCTAGTAATGAGGGGAAGCCTTGTTAGGATTAAATAAGGTTTATTAACGTTGCCACTTGGGTTTCAGAAGGATGGTTCAGTTATCTCTAGAGGCTTAGGCAGGCTTGCATTAATAGTAAGAGAAGAGATGTTCAACAGTAATGGTAATCCATCTAACTTTGTTTTTTTTTTTTTTAGCATGAAGTTATCTAACCATACACATAATCAACCAGTGAAGGGCAATGATGGTTAGGGAAAGAAAATTGAAAAATTCGTACGATCTAAGTTGATATCTGCCGCGACACAGGGAAGTAAAAATAAAGTTAACTTAGGTAAAACAAGCAGTCAACCAAACGGGAAATCAATTTTAAAATCACGTTGTGGTTTTGCGTTTAAATTGCACTAAAAATACTTGCATAAACCTAATGACAACTACCGTTTTTGGACTTTCAAAACTAATTCCACCACAAGGATTATCGAAAACTAACTATACCCTTACATACAATGCTAACAAATTCATGGGGAACATGTGCGCTTCAAGACAGGTTTCGGTTTTAAAAAACACAGTTTAACAGATGACCATTACATTCGTTAAAGCAAACCATTACACCTGGTTGAACTTGGCAAATTCGGTTGCTACAGGAATTCTTAGCACTACTCAAGTCTTTCTTACCAATACGTCACTCAACGCTTTTAAGTATTCAATTGTATTGAAAACAAACAAATACATGTAAGAAAAAAAGACTGTCAGATTAAAAATGATATTCAGTGCTATCAGGCTTAAAACCAGGTTTTAACAAAACATTCCTTTCCTAGTTCATAAGTATACACTCAAGATGAAGGCATGGCATAAATAAAACATTTCTAATGCCATAGTTATTTGAGCATGATACCATGGTTTCAATTCTAAACGAAAAAATATGACATCCAAGGAATATTTAAAATAAATTATCATTTTGGGTTCATCTCAGAGCTCGAAGCTTTCAGACAAAGTCGCAAGTTTCAATCTGATCATACACCAACAACTACAACCACTTTTATTTCTGGGTATTGACTAAGGATTCAACGCTAAGTTAAAGCTAAACAAACTAACTGGATTGGAAATATCTTACAACAGTGCAACATTTAAACGATTTAAACGATAGTGATTTTAAAACTTTCTCCGCGCCGAAATGGGTAATTTTAGCAATTCGTTATGGTACCCCTCTTCGCAAATTAAAAAAAAAAGAGTTACAAAACCATCATTACCAATAACTCGGCAACCGCAATGATTCAGACTACTAAAAATTAGTAATCGTTGATAATAATTTATTAAAAACCGTTACAAAAAAATTGTCCGTTTCACTAAACAAGCAGCCTAAAGGTAGGTTAGAATTACGTAACCGACATTGAGTCCAGAGTGAAAAAAAATGAATTCAAAAATTTTTCTAAATTTGTCTAACCTTTACTAACGCAAACTCGTAACAAACTGCCCAACTTATGATTAACTAGGTAATATATTAAGTAGTTGATACAGAAAGAATAAGACAAATTGGTTAAATAAAAAATATTATATCAAGATGACCATTTAAAAATTAATCAAGTGTCTTAAAATTAATTTTTATTCTTGTGAAGAGACGTGCCTAATGGACAGGCCTTAAAAATTCGTTGAATTTCTTCAGAATTTCTTCAGAAATTTACAAAACAGAGCAATTTGGGCGTTCGTCGATCGTAAACCACACTAGTCTTCATTTTTGAAATTTTTGAAATTTCTTCTGCCTACTGTAGGAAATTCCTTTACTTACAATTATCTCCTTCCATGGTTCATGAATTGAATTAAATCCGTTAAACTTGGAAACTTGACAAGATTAAAGGAAATTTTTTTGCTGTACTTGTAGTTTTCCGTTTCGTTTTCACACCATTGCTACTAAATAAAAATCAAATCGTGAAGATTTTTGTGCCAAGAGTCAAGTGAAATAAACATCACTGGATTCACTTTCCAGAGAATAATCTTGATCTTGCCACTTCTCTAATGTCGATAAATTACTTGGTGAACAGTTTAGATCCGTAGACGCTTAACTGAAAGCAGTTCCATG
Organism: Lithobius niger; assembly: GCA_023313725.1. Classification (NCBI taxonomy): domain Eukaryota; kingdom Metazoa; phylum Arthropoda; class Chilopoda; order Lithobiomorpha; family Lithobiidae; genus Lithobius; species Lithobius niger. The sequence goes on from JAHWFP010032608.1 coordinate 29,378, forward strand.
TGAAATAAATATGGATAGTTCTACTGCTTCTCACTCTCCATTCATAGCTCACAATTCTCTGGTGGATTAGGGAATTTACAGGAATTCGGCTAGAAGAATAAATTTCGCACTCATGAAACTTGATGACAGGCTTCATTCAAACTACTTCGAAACTTCAATGGCTAAACTGTTCAACACTCCTTCGAACTAAGCCTACGCATTTTTGCTTCTGTAACTCGGGGAACACGAAGAATCTTGGAACCTGTAAAGTTGTTGGTCTACTTTTCAAACTTCAAACGTTCGGTTTGGAATGCGAAAAATTAGAATTAAACTTGCTTCACTTCGATTACAAGCTGGTCTTGGTTCATTCTTAATAAGCCCATTCTTAATAAGCCCATTCTTAATAAGCCCATTCATTCTTAGGCCCATTAGTGGTTTCCATGATGTTGGGTTAAGATTGTGGCAGTTCCAGTTTCAGTTCGTAGTTCCAATTTAAACTTGAAAATTCAGCACTCAAACAGTTCATACTTGAAGAATTAGTTTGAAATTAAGATTTCAGTACGAATACTTCCAAAAGAAAGGTCTAGACTAAGTTCTTGAATATCAGCCATAAATAGTTGTTAATAGGCCGATGTACCCCCTTTGATAGTTCTGCTGTATCTTTAGTAATGACGGGAAGCCTTATTAGGTTTAAGAAAGGTATATTATGGTTGCCACGTGGGTCTATACAAAAGGCCGTTAGTTATCTCTAGAGGCTTAGGCAGGCTTGCAGTAATATTAAGAGGAGAGGATATGTTGCTGGTCCAGTTCACAGAGCTGTTCTGTTGTATTTGGACCTGTACTAAAAAGTTCAAGGCCCAAGACAGCTTATATCAGAGACCACTACACCTTAAGAGCATTATCTTTATTCATAATTAGCTAACGTGGGCTGGCATAGAGGTGCATGGCCGGGAATTGAACCCAGGTTGCTCCTGTGAAAGGCGAGCATTCAGGTTTGATTCCCGGCCGATGCACCACTATGCCAGCCTAGTGGTGGAATAGAACTTTTGGACCAATGATGCAGAGAACTCTTGAATGCTAGAAAAGTGTGCATAAGCCAGGAATCAAACCCGTATCGCATAGTGGTGCATTAGCTGGAGAAATAAACCTGGATCACACAGTGATGCATCGGCTGGGTAATAAACCCAGGAAATCAGCCGCTGTACCACTTTTTTTACATTCGAGAGTTCTCTGCATGCGCCGTCTTCCTTTACTTGACTGGCGTAGTGTTACATCGGCTGGGAATTGAACCTTGGTCGCCCATACGGCAGGCGACCAGGCTTCGATTCCCGGCCAACGCACTACTTTTCCAGCTCTGCTGTAGTCAAAGTAATGATGGGAAGCCTTATTAGGTTTATTACAGTTATCGTGTGGGTCTATACAGAATGACGGTAGGACGGTTTATTTAGCCCCAGAGGCTTAGGCAGGCATGCATTAATAGTAAGAGGAGAGAAGATGTGGCTGGGCTGCTGACGAGGAATCTGTACAGCAAGTTCAGGGCCCAAGACAGGTTACACAAGACACCACTACAGGGAGATGTGTAAATATTATATAATACGAACGGTAGATAGTAGCAAGTAGTAATTAACAAGAGCAAACACTAGTGCCCGCTACACATCGGTTGGTGACAAGTACAACAGTTACACAGTACAATACGTATGAAGTCTCATATACTTACTACAAATATGTTATAGTACATACTAAGTACTTCTTGACAATTAGCAAAAGGAGAAGGTTGGCTAATACGACTGAATGCCCTACATGAGGCAAGATCGGTGAGGTACTCAACTGTTCAACCAACGACATTGGACTGGGTGGATACTGGCTGCAGGCCCCAGCCCATCTTGGTACCTGTTCAATCTTCCTTCGAGATGATCTAAAGGACACAAACATACACAAGGAGGGAAAGCAACTTGGCCTATACTTGGTCATCTCACTGTTTCCTTACTAAGAATGCGTTGAATTTTCAGCTTATAAGACTTAGTGCTGGCCCATACTTGGATATGCGAGTCCGGTTTGTCCCCCTCCCCACTTATTTGGAAACATCAATTTTACTGAGAAGGTACAGAACCACATCACGAAACGGTTGTATGGAATGCAACGTCTAACTTAGAAAGATTAGCACTGGTCACCTTAGCGTCATTCGAATCAAGATGCTCGATGGCCGATCTAGTCATGACATACTAAATTTTGGATTGACCTTCCGACATCAATTTCTCCAAAATGGTCCACCTCCGTGACACCCTAGTGTAACCAGAGTCCATAACTTATAAATACCGGTTGGTAAAGGTACACTGGATTGTGGGAATTCTTTTTTTTTTTTTTGAGCAAGTAGTTGTGCTGTGGAACCATCTCCCGTAACATTTGGTTAATACCTATATTTAGGAACAATTAAAAATGGTCGATTTGTCAAACTTTTTCACACGTTATTAATCGTGTAAATGTAACAGCAAAGTAAACTATAAGATCTTATTACTTAATCTGTCAAGGCCAGCTGAGATAATAGCTGCGTTCCTCTCTCCACTCCAGGCCCGTCAGCTTGTTACTGTTCCAGTATCAGTCAGTGACAGACACGGTAGGAGTCGTCCAGTACCGAACGGCCTGAGAACCCACATGAATTTGTATGAAGTTGTCTTTTCTGGACTAAGTGAACGCATGAAAAGTGCTCAGTATGTGCCAGATCTCGCAAGTTAATCTTTATTCTACGTGCGTATAAAATTTAACAGGTAGATCAGTAAACTACGAATTTTCCCTCATAAATTTTGTTCAGATTCCAGTCCCGTTTAGTTCTCATTCCGTACGGTACTGGACGATTCCTGGCGTGTCTGTCACTAACTAATATTGTAAGAACACAAAGATGACGGGCCTGAAGTGGAGGGAGGAATTCAGCTACTATCATAGCTGGCCTTGACTAGGCATTAGTTAGAAGCCCAACAGTACGGAGGTTACAAAGTGGCATAACAACTCACACAATAAACGAGCACACAGTTTTTCGGTGAGTGGGGGAAAGTGCTCGACAGAAAATAACTTGGCATACAACGTTTGATCCTTGCTAAACTTGTATTTTCACTCGTAATGTTTTTTGCTATAAAATTGCTATAAAAGCTATAAAACATATAAAATTAATGTGTAGCTTCTAGAATAATGTGTGGTCAGTCATATCACTATGCAGTCTTTTTTAAGCACAACCTTTTTAATTCTTTTTTTCTTTTTTTCACAAATTGTTTTAGGTGAACTTCCGAAACTGCCACTTACAGTACTTTTTAACTCCACTCGAAGAAGGCGACAAATGACTGAATCGAATGAAACAGGAATAATCGAGGTCGACATAGATATTCAAGGAGAAATAAGGCATCTTAAACTAATACCCAAATTTATTTATGGCAATGATTTCAAAGTTTTTCGAGCCAAAGAAAAGGATGATATTGAAGAACAACCATTACCGGAAGTAAGTTATAGCCAATAGCCAAATGTACAGTGAATATGAACTGATTTCGAATTTTTCTTTACAATAACTGTTGGGACATAGCATACAACCAGTGATGCCCACAGGGGAGGGAACGTGAGGAGCATCTCTTCGTTGAGGAACATTTTTGGGGGGATGAATTCCCCCACCACAAAAAAATTTATGACTGACTGGCCTAATCCTTTAATGACTTTTTTTAGGTGTTAGGGGGGGGGCGAATTCCACCCCCCACCCCTTTCCGAATTATATATTTATATATATATTATATATATATATGTTTTTATATATTTATATATATAGTTAAAATTATACATATTTGGCGCCCAAATATTCACGCTATCAAATACACAACTTCTTCTAAAGTTGAAAGGGGGTGGGCGAAAAAAATGGGAGGGTACTCATCCTATTCTTTGGGGGGATGGGCACCCCTGCATACAACCAGAACAAAACAAAAATAGAAATATGAATTTATGAAATTTATGAATTCGTCGATATTCTTTACTTAAGGTGTTTGTGCCGATCAGTACTCAAGAAAAAAAAAAGTCCAGGTCTGACTTCTGAGTTGAGTTCTGGTAGGAACAAACGCCGTTGCTAAAGAATGGACATGAATTCAAAAATTTTCGTAATTGTATAATTTTAAAAACCTACTCATTTAAGGAAATGCATTATTGCTCGTAAGTTTATGATTATTGGGTCTGTTGGAATACTAAACAAAAAAAATACTAATTTTCTTTAATTCCTAACCCAAAATACGTTAATTTTCACAAATTTAGTTGTGTGAAAAACTTTATAATTTCAGCAAATCTATCCCAGTAGTTTCGTAATTTCATAAATCTGCAAAAGGTTCAAGAATGAAACTTCACAAAAGTAAAAATACTTTACGCTATTTACGAATATACCACAGCTGTGACGTCACACTAACTCAACGCCACGCTAAGTTTCAGGAGGTTAAATCCCGTTAACCGTGACCGGAAGTGTGCGTCATCACAAAAAGTGTGGGTTATCAAGTTACCCCACACTTTTACCGACAACCCACACGTTTGACACTTCCAGATGACACGACCGGGAATTCACACGCTAACAACCAAATACAGAGTGCAAAAAAAGTAACGCAATAAAAACGTACAAAAGGAATTACTTACCTTTCCTGTCCATACTACCTCTAACATGTCTGGCTCATAGCTAAGCTTATTCAGTCCGTGTAACTTCCGTCTTCCCCCTTCCTCCAAAAACTAAAATGGAATGACCTTCATTCATACCTATACCCTATTACCGTATTTTTTAAACACTTCTCAAAACTGCAAACGCACAAAATGAATTACATACCTTGCCAGCAGGTCCCGGCACAATGTCATTCTTTTTCCGCTGCCTCTTATCGAAGATTTTCACTCCGAACAGTTTCAAAAACACTAGCGAGCTTACAGCGTAAATTCTGGTCAACGACGCGGCTGTCTCCTTTCCACCCACTACTCCCTCCCTCCACAAACTTGACCCAAGGACTCGTCCATCTACCACTTACTCAAATACTGCAAATAGGTCGAGGGCTCTCCATACTCGAGCCGGGCCAATAATCGCAGCCGTGGATTAAAAATCATTAACCGCTCGTTTGTCACCAATAACTATAAATTATTTTATGCTTATTTACGATATTTAGCGATTATTTTATTTTGCACTTATGTTATGCTTATTTACGATTATATCGTAAATTCTTAAATCTACAAGATGTCCATATATTTCTTCATTAGAAAAAATTGAACTCGTTTGATATTTAAGGTAGGTTTAACTGAGCTACAAAGGAAGACATATCTGCTTACTTGTATAGTATCAGATACTACAATGTTGCTGAAGTGTTAAGTCCAGTTTAAATCTTACTGCTGTTCTCAACCATTGCCACCATTCAAAAAGCAAACACTACAAATATTAGAAGAGGGGAGCCGACAGTTATTTAATATATTATTACGTCAGATTAAATTAGAATAAATTAGAATAAATTAGTGACCAACTTTCAGATATTTTAACGCCTAAACAAAAAAAAATAAAAAAAACTGCTTTGTTTTGTAGCTCTTTGATTGTTGAGCAATATCTATCTAAAAAAAATCCACAAGGGTGAAAGAACCCGACAAGTTACAGCCAATCGAAGTAGTGATATCTGAGCAAAAATGGCTGCTGCCCAGTTGCTACATTAGTTGCCAAGCTAATCCCACCGATTATTAGATCAAAGGTTAAACCAAAAAACTGACCATTGCTACTATTATCGGTAGCAATGGTCAAGTTTTTGATTAAACGTCTGAGGTAATATTCGGTGGGATTAGCTTGGCGACCAATGTTGCAACTTGGTGGCAGCCATTTTTGCTCTGATAGCACTACCTTGATTGGCTGAAACTTGGCAGGTTCTTCACCTTTCTGGGTTTTGTGTTATATATCACTTCCTTTGTAGTTTTTTTTTAATTTTTGGTGGCATCTTATTTTAGCCACTGCCCATTTATCTACTATCTGGCCAAGTTCGGTCAAAAAATATTGAATACGAACGGAGATATTAATTTTTTTAAGTTTTGCTGGAATAAGGACTTCAATCTTATAAATAAAGCTTGTACTGATTGGATTGATTGATTTAATTCAGAGCCTTGGTATATGCCGTACACCCGCCCTGTCAACGAAATTACAACCCAAAACCAATTCAATGTCTACAACAAAATAATCATCTCAAATAAACAAAACCACCCGTGTTCTGCCTCATCTGCTGTGAAAACCCAAATCTCCACTGCATACTTCAAATTCCACAGACAACACAAATTAGTCACCACAAAATACCCGCTACACACTCTTGACTCTACTGTGCACATACTTTCGTGAGCACTGCTCGCGCCCTATCTCAACGACCTGCACGCTAATGACATTACTGCATTTAGGCACTCCTATTCTCACTGCGTACCCGATTTGCATTTACCCATCAACAATCAGTAGCGCGGACTGCGGAGTTATTAAGAGCTTAGTGTCCCGAAGCTTCAAGGGGTTTAAAGGGTTTAACGAGCGTTAACCACTCCTGGTTACCTGCCCGAAGCCCTAAGGCCCTATGTCTGGGCCCGAAGCTATTCGCCCTACTACTAACAAGTAGCGCGTCCATTTTATCGACAATGTTGTGTTGCCGATTATTTCTGGAAGTCCGTTTGCATTGTTACTCGTTAACTATTATTGAGTAATGCTTATTTTGATCACCGGTGGCGTTTTTCCAGCATACGGAAAAATAGTATTACAAATTATTGCAATCTTTTAGTTAATGTCTCCACAAATGTTAAACCGTAAAAGGCACCTATTGAAGTTAAAAGAGTGTTGAATATCAAATTTCATTCGTATCTGTTGCATAATATATTTAATATGAGCGGAATTAGTAATCAGTAGTCAGTATATATAGTAGCCAGTATATAGTAGTCAATATCTAGTAGTTAGCTGAAATCAACGATCTTCACGAACTTTTATCACGTTAATACAGTTTGTGCACTTGATTGAAATACAACTAGTGCTTGTCAGGGCACAAAGACCTGCCATTTTCAACAATTTTCAATCTGTTTCGCCGCATAGGTATCTATCCTCACCACCGTGAAATACGCTCAGCTCTGGTTTCTGTTCAAGTATAAAAGCTAGTAGCTATGTAAGAACAATAGAGGAATTAAACAATGACTTTCTTACAATGAAGTTACAATGAAGTGTGATAATTATTGAACTTGGCGGGCGGATCACTAGCGTGGTCCTTGATATACTCTACTATAGTACGGTTAGTTGGGATGAGATGCACACAGCAAACTCATAATGCACTAAAATGAAAGAGGGCGAGCGGCTAACAATGTGAACGAATGTGCCCTGCAACAATCAGTAACAAACGAAATATTTCTTTAATAATGCTGGCTATCAAAACGGAGAAACTACAGGTAATTCAGCCACACACAGAATAGGAGTGACGCCCTCAATTGAAAACAACAATCTCAACAACAACATGTCAGGCCATTCGTTTTCTTCTTGCAGTTTTATCTCTTTCCTTTCTTTTTCAAGTAGGTCTAGCTTTAGACGTGGGCTTTGATTATTGACAATAGAGAGCGTTTAACAATGTTGGGAACAATATACCACAATAAAACTGCTCGTTTAGAACCCCTAACTCGTGAATAGCTCATTAATTATTTAAATGACTATTAGAAAAAGGACACATTAGCGTAAGTCTCCCTGTAAAATGAGCTAAGTACCAACTTACGAGGACAATAGTTTAGTCTGTAGAGTATGCCCGCCTTTCCCAACCGGTGAAGCGCCTCCCTTGGGAGGCATGGAGCAATTGTAGGAGAGGTGCGGGTCTCTGTAGGCGACATATACAAAGATCAGTGATGAACTTTTTTTAAAACTACATATCGCAAAAGAAGTTATACTGTAAGGTCAAAATTTGGCCAAAATTGTACCAACATTTTTTTTATTACAGAAAATCGCCCATTAAACGCCCCCGGGCTATTAAAATAATTCGATTATGAATGTATTAGTTTACATGTTTACCGCTTCATGTATGAAACTTTCAGTTAATTTCGGCGCAGAAACACCACGATTTAAGGGGATGAAACGTTCATTTCCTTGAACACATAAAGCTATCAGACAATTTCCAGCAGAAAATTTAGATTTAAAATGCCTTAAGGTCATAAATCGTGAAAATACCTAGTTAACAGTTACAGCTCCCCCGCCCTCCCGGGAAATTTACTAAGTAATTTTACGATTTTTGACCTTAAAGCATTTTAAGGGGGGGAGGGCGGGTCGTAGCTTTACCAGGGGTGTTGATACGCTATTTACGGTACGAGTATCATTCATTTTATACAAAATAAATTATACAGCAATAGGAGGGGGAGGGGGCACCATTGCATGCTAGTTCCGATGGGAAGAAATACTGCAGAAAACGTTGGGAAACGCTGGAGAATGCTATATTCACATGCCCAAATAAGAAGACGACCAAGCCAAAAATGAAAATCACTATTCCAGCCAATCAGACATGAGTAAGGGTTGATATATATGTTGACCAAGTAAAATAAAACTTGTGCACCAAAAGTATGATGAAAATATTGAAGGATTGTGGTGATATCAAACATCAGAATTTCGACTTTAACATGTTAATTAAAACAAATCTTGAAGGGGAAATCAAAAAAAAGTATACAAATCGTAAATCAGCAGCAATTTATCCGAAAACAGTGCTGGGTGAAATTAGTCGTAAATATTTTCAGCTGGACGAAAATTAGCTGAATTAATCAATAATCCTCCAAATGCTGAAAAACAAATCCAGCGTACGGGCCTAGTGATGGTATTAACCTGAGTATCACCTACGGGCTCAAAAGTAAAAATTGTAAGAACATTTAAAACATTTTGTTGTGGTGATTGCAATGGTTGAGGACTGCAGTAAGGTTTCACGTGGACTTAACTCCAACGGCAGTTATTTGAAATTCATGCTCCGTCGGTAAACATCAAAATATGTAAGGGTGTCATACCCCTTGGAATGTCACGGTGCTCCTACCCCAAGTAGTAGGTCTTTTAGTGAACTGGCTTGTGCTTTTTTTACTGCTAGGAGCATTGTTAGGAACCTGGGGTGTTTTAAGGAATTGGTTCTTATAGACACTTTTGACATTATTTTTGTTGTAGAGAGTTGATTTCATCCTGGTTTTGCTGATAGCATGTAAGTCGATACCCGTAAATTCTCTGTGATTAGACGTGATCGTGGCAGTCAAGATGGGGGGGGCTTCTCATTATTCATCGGAGAAATATCCCTATTGTTGTCGAAGTCGTTGATTTAGTCGCTGAAGCGATTGTGGTAGCGATGCCAAATTTTAAGGTCACGGTAATCCTGGGCTACCTACCAGATAGTCGTGATGAGGAAGCTGTAGTTCCACTCTGTGATTTTATTGTTGGCTCATTTAACAGCTTGCACTCTTGTATTCTCATGGGCGACTTTAACCTTTGCACTGTGGACTGGGAGCGAAATTGGGCCTCAGATCGTCACCACAGGCTATTCCTCGAGCATATTACTCCTTTTGGGCTCATACAGCTTGTCGATAGGCCCACCAGGGGGGGATAATATCCTGGAACTGGTCTTCTGTGATGATCAGAGGTTAATTTTTAACCTTACTGTTGAGGATCACTTAGGCAATAGAGATCAATGCATTGTATCGTTTTCCTTAAACCTACCTTTCGCTTCATTAGAAAGTCCCATTGAACCATCTATCCCTTCCATGAAGAGTAGGCTAAATTACGAAAATCTTAAATTATCTTTTGTCGATTTTGACTGGGACGGTTATATCTTCAGCGTCCACTATGATTTCGACCATACATGGAATTGTTTTCTTGGCATTCTTTCAGGTCATACCATGCTCTGCCGTGAAGCACAGAAAAAAAAACCTAGGTCTGATCCGTTTCCACGATCCATTACGAAAGTCCGTATTCAGAAGTTGAGACTTTGGAGGAAATTTAAATCAAACCCTTGTGAGACTACTAAAAGTGCTTACAATGCAGAGCGCAGACTTTACTGAAGGGCCACTGAAGACTGGTACTGCAAGCGTGAGGTGGACGCTCTCCGTTTGGGGAGTCACGCTGCTCTTTTCAGACTTTATCGTACCAAGACCTCATCATCACGTTCTCTCCCATCTCTTAAATCTAGAAATAACTGCTGCTCAGATGATTTGGCTAAGGCTGAAGTACTGAGTACCATTTTTGCATATAATTTCATAACTTACTGATGATGGGGTTCAGCACCCTTCGTCTGGCATGATTTCGGAAAAAAATTACTTTTGTTCTGACGTCGTTTTCTCTGAACAGTTGGTTGAAGCTGCTATCAAAAGTGTAAAACCAAGCCACTCGCGTGGACCTGATGAAATTTCCGCGTTTTTTTTATAAACAGCTTGCAAAAGAAATTTGCTACCCGCTCTCAACATTTGTCTCTACTTCCTTTAGAACTGGCCTAATCCCCAAAACATGGAGCTCTGCAATTATTATACCTGTATTCAGGAAGGGATCACCTACTGACCCTACAAATTATCGCCCCATAGCTCTTACATGTGTTGCTTGTAAGATTATGGAGTCTATTATTCGAGATGTGATCTTATTAAAATTTTTTTTAGCAATATTCCATCATAAACGATGATCAGTTTGATTTCCTCCCGGGTAGATCGGCCACACTCCAATTACTTTGTGTCCTGGATAGATGAACGAGTGCACTCGATCTCAGGGTCCCTTCAGATACGATTTACTTTGACTTTAAAAAAGCATTCGAATCCGTCATCCACCGTAAACTGTTAGTGAAAATTGCTGAAAGTGGTATAGTGGGAAACCTTGCTGGTTGGATCAGGGCTTTTGTACAAAACCGAACACAGCAGGTAGCGGTTGCGAAGGTAACTTCAACGGCGGTGCCAGTGCCTTGTGGGGTTCCACAGGGGTCTGTCCTAGGCCCCTTACTCTTCGTTATTTATCTAAATGACCTATGATTTACCAACGACAGTACCTTCTGATTTAAATTTGCCGATGACCTTAAAATTAGTACTGAAAATTCAGCCCGACAATATCTTTGGATCTTGACTGCGAGATTCAAAAGGTATCCGAGTGGTCTAAATCTTGGCAATTACCACTCTCCACCGCAAAATGTTTCTCGTTCCATGTGGGCAAACAAAATGGGTGCTCACAGTATTGCCTTGATCAATGCACTATGCCTACAGTTAGGGAGATACGTGACCTCGGTGTGTGGTTCACCTCTGATTTAAAATCATCACTGCATTGTCAAAAGACACGTGCGCTGGCATATAGACGTCAACCTTGGTAAATAATGCTTCACTTCTGGAAACTTGCAGACTAATGTTTGGGCCTTTAAGGTGTTTTTCAGACCACTACTGGAATACGCCACCCCAGTTTGGTCCCCCAATCTAGTTACGGACATTGACCTCCTTGAAACTGTGCAACGTAAATTCACTAAAGGCATTGCAGGCATACGAGACTTGAATTATTTTGCGCGTCTTAAGGCTCCGGGTCTCGAACTCCTTGAATTACGTAGAATTAGATACGATCTAACATTAACTTTTAAGATTCTACATAGCATTACTGCTGTTTCCCCCCTCTTTTTGAATGTCACCTGACCCAGCACGTACACGTGGCCATGGTTGGAAGTTGGTGGCACAGGGATCACGCTTGGAATGCCGCCGACACTTCTTTTCGGTACGCGTGGTGAATGTTTGGAATTCACTTAGTGCGTCTACTGAAACCAACCCACAGTGCAGGGTTTTTGTCGTCAGCTTAGAGAGGAGGATCTTGAGCCATTTTTAAAGCGTCCCCTCTCATGACTACCTGGTATTTGTTCTCTCCCCTTTGTCTTGTTGCCCATAATCTCCACTTTCATTTAAATTACGCTCGGTGTCAGAGGTTCACAGCCCTTCCGTTGTCCTACCGCCTTGCATATTATTATTATTATTATTATTATTATTATTAACACTTCAGGACCATTGTGGTAACTGAAACATTATTGGAAATCTCTTTTGTGTTCCTGTGCTGTTTTGAATTTCATTCAGTTAAACCGTACCATAAACATCAAACGATTTCGTTTTTGTTTTCTAATTATGCTTAGGGGCCAAACAATTGAAATTCAAATTGAGGTTCACAATTTAAGCTAAGGTTCTAATGAGGAAGGGTAAATAGACAAGTACAAATCGCTGTATTTGTAGAAGAGAAAAGGGAATACAACCAAGAAAAGAAAAAAAATCAGATATTTGCTGGCAAATTGAGCGAAGCGAACGAGGTTGAATGCTCGACTGAATTTGGATATTGTGTGTAAATGTTTTTCTGGTGTTCAGTTGGTCTGTGCGTTTATCTGTTTGAAACACGATAAGGTTTGCAACTTTGTTTTGAATTTGTTGAAATTTCATGACAGGGTAATTTTGGTGCATGAAATTCACGAGTTCAAAGATGATATTTCAAAATTCGACTTAGAGCAGGGCAGAGACCACGTAATGGTGAGGAGGAAAGTTCCCTGAGGAGCTTTGGGTGAAATTCACATAGGTTGCTGCCCTGTGAAGATATAAAATGAAGTAATATGTTACACCATCTCTACTCGGCCTAGCAATTTATTTCTAATATATAATTTATAGCTATTTGTGAATGTTCATTTAGGTGGTAATGGTCGGAAGAGTCATTATAGAGTATGCCAAAGGTTTCTACCATTTCTTACAGCTTTTTCTTTATTTCAGAAAGTCCTGTATCTCATGGGTGGACACGTGTTTACCACAGAAGACAATAAAGCATCACTGTGGATATCACGCGATGGCGAATTCAGAGCAGTAAGTCCTATCGCTTTAACAATATCTTATCGTTATCCCTATGCCTGGTACTTCGTGACCAAACCCTACCAAAGCTGCATATAATCGCAAAATACCTAGTTGATGCCATCATATCTTGGCAACGGTTGATTTTTATTTCAGTACATTGACCAGGTTTCTCAACTAATCGGGTAATCAGCAGTATTTCTAGCCCTTGTACACTACTTCCATTAATAGTGTCATCCGCTTCAGTATTTTAGGAATCCAGGTTTTCATGCGTGAAGTATGTTCACCATTATTCTATGATTGTCAAGAACGTTGATGATTTACAGATTATTCCCATCATCAGACGACTTTTAAACCAATTATTTTTACGTTACTCGGCCGTAAATTAAATTTTTTAACAAGGGGGAGACTCCTGTAGTGGGGGCCTCCCGAGCGGCCCAATCCGACAATGTCTATTCATGCCACAGTGCTAAACAGTATCAAGTATCAAAAATCCATTCTTAAAATCCAGAGGCGTGTTATCTTCTTTTAGCTTAGTGAGAACGATGTGTGCAACAACAGTCTCCACCTTGTGTTAACTGGTCGACTAAATTTAGATTTAGTGTACCTGTTTGTCTGCTTATCTGTGGGGTGTTTTGCTGCCTGGGACCCAATAACGTTCGCAGTTTTGTTCCGATTTGGTTCAAATTTACTGACAAGAGAGTTGTGGTGCTTGAAAGAAACGAGTTCAGAGGTGAAATTCTTACCTAAAATATTTTAAAGGTTGAGGCTGAAATTCGACGTAGAGTACTGGGAAATAATTTTATAAGTGCAGGAGCAGAGCATTGCCTTGTGGAACGACTGGGAAGAATTCATATATGTTTCTGTGCCGTAAATGAACTATGATTGTGATTTTAAGAACGAAATTAAATACATAGTTACAGCATTTTCATAAACGACTCACAACAACTCACCGAGCGATTAAATAAATATCAACTGCTTCCAGCAAACGTGACGTCATGCTTAAGTGTTTTATGAACGAGGGAATGAGGGATGAGTAACATGGAGGTCAATATAAGGAAAGAATTGTTTTTGCTCATCATCATGTACTCACCAATAACCCTTGTGTTGTCATGGGAGTTACTATAGGCAGGTTTACGTGAAATACTGGCCGATAAGTGCGTTTATTATTTAATGATCGAATAACCTGTTACGTTCTTTTAGTTTAGTGGGGACACTGCGTGATGACTATTAACCCCATTTGTAAATTATGCTTACGGACAGAGTCGGACTGGGCAGCAAAGGGCGCCTGTGCCATTTTGAGAAATGATGGGCAGGGGCGGGGGCTCCTTACATTTTACCATAAGAACACTAGTTGCATGGGTCTCGAAAGCATCCCAAGCTCCCCAAACATTGAATGGGGAAGAGGCCCAGGAGTCTTTGCTTATTTTGATATTCTACTAACTTCAAAGTCCATTCTTCAACTCTCATATTATATTTCAAGGAATAACTTTTTTTATGAACTTTTCCTTGGGTAGTATGGGCCTTTTTTGGGAAAAGGGGTGAGGAAGGAGTTTAACAAAGGTAGTGAAAATACAAGTAAGGGGAGGGTTAAGAGAGAGAAGGGGGGGGGGGGGTTGGTCCCTGAAAGGTAAGCTCAACAGCAGAAAAGCATTAATTTTTCTTCCTAGGAGGGGTAAAAAAGAAGGTTACCCAAGGGGCGCCAAAAGTGTGACAACCAAAGGGCACCTGTGCCATGGCACAATTGCAGCATGGCCAGTCCGAGCCTGCTTGCGGAAATGATCCTAGCCAAGAAATACTGTGGGCCCGCCTTCAGTGCAAAATGGATTCAGTGCAAAATTTGCCTCCTGCAAAAGATGAGTAAAGGCCTCTACCCACATGAGTGTATTTGTTTATGCTATGTTTACGTTTACATACTCTGCGTAGGTAGTCATTCCCACTTCAGCGTAGATCATTGCGTCGACCCAACAACGTCAGCCAATAGCGTAATGCATGGCCCATCAACAAACGGGTCAACACAATAATCAGAATAAAGCGTTTTGATTATTGTATTCAGAAATAGCTATTGTGTATTTAAACTTTTAAACCCATTTTATCGCTTAATGTCATAATTTTGCATCACGTCAACGTATTTGTGACTCGCTAATGTGTACTGAATTGAAGAACACACACATTATTCACTGTGATCGTTACATATCGCCGAGCGCAAACCAAGGGCCATGACCAAGACCAGGAGCATCCCTCTTTGTGATTGGCCTAGGCGGGGCTGAGCGCACGGCTTAATAATAATTTGCTCTTTGCGAAAACTGAACTTTTACATGCCAGCTCAACGTCCCGTCGCGCGAAGGCTGGAGGGCATGGTTTCATGACAACGACCCTACGTAAGCGTAGACATATACGAAAGCGCGAGTATGGAAATACGCTTTAAGATGTTTCCATAGTGACGCCACGCTTAGAAAATTCACCGAGCGTTTATGAACTACTTTGATGAGGTGGGGCTTCAGCACTGAGTTGTTCAATGAGTTTATGAAAATGCCCTTTGTGTACAAAAAAAAAACGACTTAAAACAATGCAGGTCCACTATCTTCATTCAGTGGACTCGGCGGAAAAACAGTCTAGAAGACCAACTGAGTCTGATGATTTTGCATCCATCAAGTGGAGGAATGTAATGTGCCTTAAAGACAACCTTGATTAGCTGTGGCAACAATACTGAGGTGTTTGATAATTTTAAGATAGTGCTTATCGGCTACAAAATACAGGGGTGATTGAATCTCTTTTGGTCAAACGCTGGTTAGGTAAAATTAATGAGATCTTCCAGTGTTTCAGGTATTCCTGCATTGCATTTCCATTTCCTATTATGTAACTAGTCTATAAATAAATTCGAACAGATTTTAGATTCATCTTTTAATACTTGAAATTCAGCACGTCCTGCCTGAAGCATCAAAGACAATTTTTGCCTTTCACATGTTACCCAGTTAAAAAAATTATTGTAACACATGGCAAATTAAATACACAAATATATAAGATATATAAGATTGTCTTGCAAAGATTCTTCAACTTTCTCATAGCCTTGGGGAACGGTGGGGTCTCCACTATCATCGTAATTAATAGTAATAAATACTAAAATTACACTAACGAACTTCTTTACATTTACCAATACTGGGTCTAACATAGATTGTCTCTTGGCATTAGTCCAAATATAGAATCCGGTATGGATTTAGTCTTAAGTTTGGGATACTGGAATCCCAGAATGTCGTCAGTGTGGTTTTATGGGTCCTTATATAGGACTAACGAAGTCACTCGCTTCGCTCGCTCATTCCGCGTCGTCTCGCTAAGCTCGAGGAGATTTTTTGCTGCAACACTTATGATACAAACAGACATTCCATAAAAAAAACGATCATGCAAATTATAAGAGTGTAGTATGCGATATCGGTTATCTCGGGAGAAGGCCAATATTATTTTTTTACGTCCAAGGAGGCAAGCAAAAAGATCAAGCAATTTATCAGAAAAGCGCTGTTTCTGATGACAAAAGCTGATTTTCGTTCGCTTCGCTCACTCAATCAGCACAGACAGTTCCTCAGAAACGTGATGAATCAATGTAACCACCAAGAACCACACATCACTTGTAATCTGTGTTAGTATACACTTTACATCGGTTTTCTTGTTTTACTTAGGCCTATTTTCTGGGTATTGTTATAAATTCAATGAAAGCTTTGTTTCTTGGTGTCCAAATGTTTGTTCTTTTATTATTATTAAAATTAGGAATTTTCCTTTTTTTTTTCAAAAACGAGCATTTCTTCTCCTTTTTTTTTAGTTGTAGATCTGAAATGAAGTCTCACCGTCAATGTTTCTCCATTCAGATCCAACGGCTCATTGGTCTGTAAATTCAGCCACACTCTGATATTTTTGTACAAGTTAAGAGTAACTGGGTGATAAATTAACTTATGAGGAGACTCTATAATTTTCAAACTTCGCCCCTGAGTTCGTTTGCCTACGATTTAACATGGAAGTGAAAAACCTGCCAGTGAAATACTGCCCATCCCGACATTTTTGCGAATCGCTTTCTCCTTAACGAATGTTATAAGTCACGTGGCAGGCGTGGGTTGGGTTGCTACGGATTTAAGGCCACTGTGAAGAATACACATGACCTTAACGCCAGCAACTGCTAGTTGTTGATTTATGGTGACGTTCTTTCTGTTAAGTACTTGTAAGTATTAATCAGGGAAAGTGAACTTTAAAAGAGAATTTTTCTAAATGTAAACACATAAGTCTCCCGAATTTGGCACCCCTGTTAGGCTTTATATTTTTTTTTGGGGGGGGGGGGGGGGCGCGATTGCCTTTTGCCTCCCCTGGGTATAGTGCAGCCGCCTGCAGATGAGTCACCTGCATGGCGCCATATATTCATGAGGATTACAAATATCGTGGTATTTTGATCAGTTTGTATATCAGGAAACTTACAACTTCATGATATATTTCTAAAACAGCGAAAAACTCGTCAGATAATGATACATTTAAAGGGAAAATAATGTACAAGATACCCTTGCTTGTGTGAAACAAAGGTGCTTACATGACAGGCATAGAATGTTTTAAAGTTCTTAAAGGTTATTTCGTGAAATATTTCCCCTCTTCGCAGTAAAATAAGTTACTTCAACAATTGAAGTTGAGCCAAAACTGACTTTATGATTAGAAAAATAAGGCAGTTTGTTGTACTTGGGAAACAACACCAATTCTTAAAATTATTTTTACTGTTATTAGTTTTTCTACCAGAAGTACTGTAAAAAAAAAGGTAAGTAGTCGAATTAATGTCCGTTTCAACTGCTAAGGTTATCTCGGCACGGAGAAAAACAATTTTCCTAAGAAACATCTAGAATCCTTTACATGCTGCAATCCCCATAAGCACGAGGGCGTTTTCGGATCCCTTGTCTTCCCAAATGTACAAGGGTGAACCAAGGCTAGGATAGAATCCTGGATACTGTTCGACCCTGGATGGACCTAGCATTGCCCAGTCATGTTTACCTTTCAGCTACCCTGATCCCCAGAACAATTCTATTTATTGAGGGGAATACCATACACTTTGTATTTTTCTTCAGTTACAATTTAATGAAATGGACTGGCCGACGTGATCTAATCGATTTCTTGGTTAATCGTTAATTTGGATTAAAACTCATTAGCTCACGTTATATGGTCTTTGGTTTTTTTCTTTCTTTCAGAAAAAAAACTAAAATAAGCCTCAAAAGAAAACTATAAAATTCATGGTACACTATACACCAAGGTATAAATGTCAAGACATACATCTGGATATGTTACATCCCATGATATATATTGCAAACTGTTGTATTCATCCTCCTTAACCAAAGAACTAACTAACTAGCTACGAGGTAATCAAAGACGGAAAGCCAATTTTTTTTTAAATTTGCTTAGATACGAGGCGTTAGTTAGTTATCAAAAAAAGGTAGAAAAGTAACATTCATAATTTTCAAATTCATGTAAAACTGTTTCATTCAGAACTTTTAAGTAGGAACTTTTCCCTTCAATGGCAACAGACTTTTTTTCAAATCGTAGGATTGTGGAATTGCAAATTATTGTAATAGAAATTAACTTCCTTTCATTTCGTATGTTTTAACGACACTTTATGTTTCCGATCTTGTTTTCAGGTAGGCATGTTGGACGAGCACACTAAACTGTTTTACGAAATGTCTAACAAACGGAGGTCTGGAAAATCCAATCGGCTCATTGTTGAGCCCATAATTATTAGACGGTTTATTGAAACAAAAAACAAGGGAAGGAACACGAGACAGACGAAACCAAACAAAAGAAATAAACTGAAAGGACAAAGCAAGAGGAAGAAAGAAAAGAAGAAGAAAAGAGAAAATAGGATGAACAAAGAGAAGATCAAGGGTCGGAAGAATAAGAGAAAGTCTGGTGTGTATCTTATCTTTATCCATAGATTACTCTCTCTATTTCTTTTGGATAACTATTTTGTACGGTATGGGGTGGGGCCACAATGGTTCGTCGTGGCTCGTGCACCACATGATTACATACTATACATATAATTAAAGGAACAAAACAAGCAAGAAGTCACGCTACTATTTTTTGGTGGGTTCTTTTCAGTAATAATACCACGAGTGCTTGTATTAAATCGACAATTTGGGTGTTTTATCAGGAAACTCATTCCTGAGACAAAAGTTCGAGGGAAATTTGTTGGAAAGGAGTTGAGTGCTAAAACACCCAAATTATACATTTAATACAAGCACGAGTGTAATTCGGTTGAGAATTTTTGTTTTCTTTTCCCTAAACGATTTTCTGTAGGAATTTCGTGTTAAGGATTCGGTTTCAATTTACGATCTCGATTTCGATATACGAAGTAATTTTGATTATTAGTGTTTAGTTTTGTGTATAATGTTTACCTTTTATGTTTGGTTGACGATGTTTAACTCTTATTTGGTGTAGCGATTCCATCCACTATCTCGTTTCATCAACCTACCTGTAATTTCGTTCGCTACAGCATTGGCATTTCGTATTAGGCCTAACCTCATTTTTATGTTGCTGATACGCCAAATGAAACGTATCTTAACCAAGAAGCAGCTTTGTGTTTCCGGAAAAACCCGACAATTAACGAAGCTGACGTCATTCCACCATCGTATTTCATTTACCAACCTGTAATTTCTTACGCTTTGGCATTGGCATTTCGTATTAGGCCTAACGTTATTTTTATGTTGTTGATACGCCAAATTAAATGTATCTTAACCGAGAAGCAGCTTTGTGGCGTTTCCATAAAAACCCGACAATTAACGAAGCTTACGTCATTTCCCTAATAAGGGCATAAAACAAAGCAGCATCCTCTAAGTGAGATATACTGTATAGATCTGTGGTTTGCTTGTCAACACTCATTAAGAAAAGCTTCGATCTGTATAATTACTGAAGGAGGAGGTACGCTGTTAGTTTTGGTTTCGATGAGCCGGGGTCTTCCCAGTGTGATCCGACCATGGTCCTCATTTAGTGAAAAGTACACGAAAATTCTCAGTGTAATTCGTGGTCTTTTCATAGGTAATATCCCGAGTGCTAGGGTAGTTATCGATAATTTTTTTGGGCACGAAAGTTTTTGCTCATAGTAAACTCGTGACTGCTTGTGTTGACTAATTATTAAGCTTATTGCCAACTCAAGCACGAACGAGTTTAAGGGAGCAAAAACTTGAGTGCTCTAAAAAGATCGATAACTACACGCAGAAGGGGTATTTAAGCAGAGTATCTCGCGAGAATTACTTTATTAGTTTCTTAATAAATCAATCACAAACATTTTGGGCAAATGTAAGAATTTCTGCGTTTTGTATTAATGTTGTTGTACTTTTAATAATTTTTTAGCGAGTCTGTTAGTTGAGGATTATGTGAACTAGGCTCTCCGCCAACTTCGGATTTCAGTTTCGTTTTTTGTTTTTTCAATACGCTTCAGCATGCCGATGTTAGCAGGTTGCATCTACGTAAAAACGATCACAGAATGCCACTGAAAATCGTTAATTTACACATTAGTAAAATTATTCTAAATGTTTATGTAGCAACTATACGTTTTACATCCATGTTCGTTATTTATTTTTATTTATCTATTTGCTGCTGCGCTGTTGTATAAGACCGCCATCTAAGTTTCAGCTAGTTTCTGTTCAGTCAAGCTGTTGCTCGCTGTCTTCGTTGCTATGGAAACGAATATGGCCTCGCTATTAAAAACGCTTAAAATAAGTTCGAGTAACAATTCCTGGAGTGAAGATACATTGCAGACGTGTAAGTACATTGTATAGCGTTTGTGAAGCATATTTATTATCGCGTAATGCGTTACGTGCAGCTGCAATAAACGAATCGGGCCTAACGACCAATTCTATCGCCATCTTTAATAAAAAGTCTTTTTTATGACGGTTTCATTAGTTAGCACCAGTCAGAAGCAGAAGTCATTGTAGCAATCGACATCCCATCGAAAACAAAACAAATGCTATCTAACCTAAAACCTGTCTCTCACACCTAATTTAGTTTCTCATTCTTTACTAAGCCATTAATTATGCCTTTTTGGCACGTTTAAGTATGCTGTTCTGGTTTTGTGTGGTGCCAACTAGGTGCTTATCGATTTCGCACTAGTGCAGCTTACCGGGTAAGCGCCCGCTTGATAGTGCTGTTCAGAATAAGCTGGCTGTGATTGGCTGATTCGTCAAAAATATCTTTTTTCCATTGGCTAAAAAAAAACGAGGGCGATACTCAGTGTAAGTCATGGTCTTTCAGTGTAGTCAAGGATGGTGCTCGTTTGTGGAAGAAAACAAAATCTGTCATATGTAATACGCCAAGAGCTTCGGAAATTATCGATAATTTTTTCAACGCTAGTGATTTGGAGCAAGTGCTGAATAGGCAGATATTAATTTCACGAGTGTTAAGGATGAGGGAAATATCTTGCAGTGAATACCACGAGTGAGTTTAATGGGCCAAACACGAGTGTTAACAAAATTTGGTAATTTCTAATAGCTTGCAGGGTATTTAGTTAAAGAATTTATTGTCATTTTTCATTATTCTCCACTCTAAATTACGCTGAATTTTAATAATTGGAACGCTGATTTCCACCTCCTCTGCCGGGAATAAAATTTATATTTGCTGATGCCAAAGAATGTCTTATTTGCGCACACCTCTACACGATGGTTGAAAATAGGCGCAAGTAAATCTAATGCCCTTTGTACGTAAAGCATTTAATTTTAAACAATTCTGTAATATTAAACTAGTAAATACGGTACATATTTTGACTTTTTATATAACTGAAAGAGTAAGTAAAAAATCATATCAATAACCAAAACTGGAAAAGGGGCCACCAAGTTCAGAATGGTTCGCCCCTTCAACACACCAAAACATTCGCCAAGTTAATCGCACCACTTAATAATTCGAAGGTTAAATGAAAACTAGGGCATTGCTACTTTTGGTAGGAATGTTCAAGTTTTCATTTAACGTCCAAAGTTTTATTCGGTGCGATTAAGTTGCCGAATGTTTTGGTGTGTTGATATCACTCCTTTGAAGGGCTGAACCATTCGGAACTTGGCGGCCACTTTTACCAGTTTTGGTTTTTGATATGATACCACTCCTTTTTTTTAAATTGTGCATTGACTTAACTCCGCTAGCATGCAGATGTGCAATAAAGTGCCATGTCAACACGAAATTGGTTTTCAACAATTTGCTACTACCTTTTGTCTACAGGCTGAACAATTCTCAACTTAGTCAAATCTTACAGGATTTTGGTTTGGTTTTAAATGTTGTTGTAATTTATTTTATTTAGTTAGTTTTGGTGTGTTGATATCACTCCTTTGAAGGGCCGAACCACTCTGAACTTGGTGGCGTCTTTGCCAGTTTTGGCTTTGTTTATTTTGCTTTGTTTTTACAGTTGGTTTTTTTTTTCGTTAATTGGACGTGAATACAATTTCTTTGCAACGTTTTTTTTAGATTTATCGTGATACACTGGTGTGTGTCTAGGCACTCACGTCAGTATACACGTTCTAATTGTCCGAACTTTGGCCGTCCAATGAGAGACGATGCCGACAATACTGGCAATAGTTATATTAATTATATTTTCGTAATTACGTGCCCTCTCACGCAATCCCCGTTACACTCCCAGGCTCCAAACCATGAAAGGTACGCAGTTCGTATTGTACTGCACCCATTCGTCCAATTCCATAGCTGGAAGCGTTCCGTTATCTCGGTAGTGATGAATAATCACCCTATAGGATTTAACATGGGGATGAACGGACTAAGCTAAGCTAGGTAGTAACACATTTTCAACTTTATTGAGGGTCAGATTTTGCATTGAAAGCAGCTTAGCTGGCATTCCTACAAGAGTTAATTTTTGTCTGGTGGGTCATTGCTTTCAATTTCAACAAATTTTAAGCTTTTGTACCGCATTATTATTTTTCCCCAAGTACCTGAAATGTGCCCAACTATGCTTCATGATGTAAGACACTGACACTTTGGCATCTCGCTACAATGGTTTACAACCTCGACAATTGAATTGATGTGATGTTTGTTGTGATGTTTGTTGCCTAACTTGGCTCAACACACTAGCGTGTGTCTAGATCAAATACATTCTACAGTGTATTGTAACAAATGACAAAACGATGGTCCGAATTTTGCTAGGTCATGTTACGGCTATTAGGCCTAACAATATAGCCGAACTTTGGAAGTGGTTGCAGGTTCTGTGTGTTACTGCTGGCATTTCTACGTTATGTCAACGAACGACACAGAGTGTATTTTGAAGGAAAGGCCTTTAGGATAGTTTGTGTATGGTCGGAAAATTCAAACTTTTATTTGAAATAAATGCCACAAACATATCGTATTGTAACGATTGAAACGAGTGATGCCTGGAAGCGCTATCTACCTCAAATAGCAGTGGCCATGTTTTGCATTACAGTGCGTCGATCAATGACAGCTACAGGATATTCCCATACTGATTTACCACAAAAATTAGCCAATGAGCATCGACTTACAGTGATAAGACCGCAAATGCTACTGAAGTCTTATCACTGTCCGTTGGTTGTGGCTCGACGAATATAGTACACGATCAAGAGAAGAAATTTCGTTTATACGAATGTTCACTTTTTATCAATGTTCATTGGCTGACTTAACGCAAAATCAGCAACGGTGTTCCTATAGCTTTCAATGGGTGACGCAATAAAATACAAATCGTGGCCGGAGCTCGTGTAGACGTCATTCTTTTCCATTGTTCAATATGTCAAAAGTATACATTTTTTACCGTAAATAATCCTGAACAATTCATAAACAATCATTTCTTTTGAATTATGCTGCGTCTTATTTGCGTGTAATAAATTATAACTGTGCAAAGCTACAGTTATTATAAACACTTTACTGCATCGTTAGGCCTATACAACCAATCACGTAAACATAAGCACAATTTTGTAGACTAATTTATTACACTCCACTGCAGTACGTAATTTACTTTTTCTTTAAGCTTTCAATTAATAAAAAGTCTAAGTATGTTCTATATTAAGCATTATGTAGTAGCTTAACATAAAAATGTTAATAATGTAAAAAAAAAAGTCTTTCTAATTTTTATTGTAACATTATGGTGCGAGTTTTCCTTCCTTAGAGACACGTTTGTCTGTGGATAAACTATGTGGACATTGTGACGATGTAAAACCGCGACTAATGAAGAATAGTTTTAGCTTGAACAATTTGAATTTGAAGGTTACTTAAGTCTGATTGCAACCATTATTATCAAAAGTTTCTTAATAATTAATACAATTTGTTTTTGTTACTATATTGTACATAAAAATACAGGCTGATTTTTCAACATTAATAGACCCTAAGCAGAAAGAAGTATACTAAAGCGAGTTCGATTTCGGAAAACTGCAATCAGCTTACGGAGCTGATACAATGTCCAGAATAGAGCCCATAGCCGCTAAAGAATCCTTGTAGAC
>JAHWFP010032609.1:0-36197 GCA_023313725.1 Lithobius niger
CGATTGATTTCGAACATTCAAAGTAGAAGATGGTTCATTTTTTCGCTAACTTGTTGAGTGTGTCCTGGATCAAGAAAAACGGTGGGAAGGCGTACCCGGCGAGTCCGTCCCAGTTTATCGCTAGCGCATCCGTTGCCCACGCTCCCTCGTCCGGGAAAGGTGACACAAAGTGAGGTAGCTGTGTGTTGAGTCTGGTCGCAAACAGGTCGAGATGCGGGGTTCCCCACTTGGTAAAGAGAGCTTTGCACACTGAAGGATCTAACATCCACTCCGTCGTCGGGGTCATTGATTTTCTGGACAGAGCGTCTGCCCATACGTTTAACTTCCCTGCAATGTGTCTCGGTTGAAGTGTGATGTCCAATCTGTAACACACGTTGAAGAGAAGTCTCCTCCATCAATGCAATGGAATGGGTGCCTCCTCCCCTCTTGACGTACGCCACAGCTGTCGTGTTGTCCGACATTATACCGACACACTTCCCCTGCAGTTTGCCTTCCCAGGCTGCAATGGCCAATCGTACTGCCCTGAGTTCCAGGACGTTGATGTGAAACTCCTTCTCCTGTTCCGACCACCTCCCTGATGCTTCGGAGCTGTCCATGTGCACTCCCCAGCCCTCCATTGATGCGTCCGAAAACAGTAGGAAGTCTGGGGTCGGCTCGTGGATAGGGACTCCTTTCGTCAGTGTCTTTTCCTGCATCCACCATTCTACGTTCCACCGTGGGATATTGTCCAGGGGTATCCTGTCCAACCAAGTCACTCTCGGTGACCAATTCAGCTTTCTGAACCAGTGTAGTGGCTTGGCTTGCCACTGACCCCACCGAACCAGTCTTGTTAATGAGTCCATTGAACCCAGAACTGAAGCAAGGTCGATTGCGGAGATGTGTGTCCTGTCCAGAAGTTTTCCCATTTCTGCGATGGTTTTCACTGTCCTTTCCGGGGAAGGGCGTACCAGCATGTTCCCTAAATCGAACTGTGCTCCTAGGAAAGTGAATACTCTCTGTGGGGTAAACCGAGACTTCTTGATGTTGACGCCTAATCCCAACTTGTGGAATATTGTAACGCATTGTTGGAGATTGACTACCAATGCCGTCTCGGACTCGTTGCGAAGCATCCAGTCGTCCAGATAGGCATGCGATCGAATGTGTAATTCGTGCAGACGGCATAGGACAGGGTGAAGGATCTTTGTGAAAACAAATGGGGCCGTCGATAGTCCGAAGGGGAGGGTCACAAAGTGGTAAGTAATTCCTTTGGAGTACACTCTGAAAAGGTGATGCACCGATGGATGTAGGGGGACGTGCAGATATGCGTCTTCTAAATCGATGGTCACCGTGAACTCCCCTTTCCTCAACGCCTTTCTGATGGAATCTATCGTTTCCATCTTGAAGTGCTCCTTCTCCAAAAACGAGTTGAGTCTTCTTAAGTTGAAGATGAGCCTTGTGCCCCCCCCCTTCTTCGGAATCACCCTGGCCGGGCTCCAGAAGCCTTTCGTGTCGGGTGTTGAAACCTCTATTGCCCTCTTCTCTAGAAGTTTTTTCAATTCTGCGTCTACTAGCTCGTCTATCGGTCGAGACGTGATCCACTCCGGCGGCTTCACAGTAAGGGCAGGGGTGGAGACGAATGGTGGTAAGTAGCCCTCTTCCAACGCTGATATCACGAATGTGTCTGCCGTCAACATTTTCCACTCTGACACGTGATATCGTAGCCTTCCCCCCACCTGCCGGTGAATGGGGGAAGGTACCTGTACTGTGACGTCAGTATCTTGAGTAGGGTCTTCTCCCGCGTCCTCGTGGATATCCCCTACCTCTTCGGCTACCCCCGCTGCCCCTTCCTCTTGGTGGGGAGGGGCAGGTTCCTGAAAGGGAGACGGTTGACGCTTCTCAAACTGTGCCGGCTTCTTGTTTCCGTTGAAATCGGGATTGTTTTGTGGGAAATTCCCTGGAAAACCGAGCCGTTTAGGTGTGGCGGGGGCGTTTTTGAATTTTTTCTTCTGTCCCGAAGTTGTGTTGGCAATGGCACGTGTCTTGTCCTTGAGTTCTGGAGCGAGCTGCAGCAGTTTTCCATCAAATAGTTCTGCTGATTTGTGGATAGGGAGGAGCCGTAGCTGTCCGATGGTGTCCACGGGGACCCCTTGCGCAGATTCCAGGGCTGCGTCTCTTCGACGAAACACCGAATTCAAGAGGAGTCTCGAACCCCAGTTGAACCCATCCTTCTGGAATGACGAGGCTCTTTTCATAAGTTGCATACATTCGTTGAAAGTTGGGTCGTCAAGCACCGCTGGGTTATTACTAGCGAGCTTCTTAACTGCTTCAGCGGCCGCCGAGTAAGCCAAATCAGCGTGAGAGTTAGCTCGAAGCGTGTTCCGAAGTATGGTTTCATCTTCTTCCACGGCGAACAGTGGTGTTCGGATAAACGCCGGCATTCTCAAAACTGAGCCTAATTCCATGAATTGCTTTTCGTGCACATACTCGGCCTCGGAAAAGGTTTTGTACCTCTTTTTCCCCGGTGCGTCGTTGCCAGTCGACTTGTAAAAAAATTTTGACTTCTTGGGGTCATGTGGAGGTATCGGTAAAGAAGCTGAAATATTCTCTTCGAAATTCCTGGTAGCACTTTCAATGTTCAAAAGTTGCCTAAACAGTACCTGTGATTGAGGCAGGTTGTGTGGGACCTGCTTTTGGTAGTCTGAATTCATGCAGGTCTCTACAGGTGGGTCAGGTGGGTCAGGAGTAGGGGGCATGAAACGTTTGCAGAAACGAGTATCCGACAGGTGTCTCACAGTGTATTCCACAAAATCCCCCCAAGGCACAAAACCTGGTCCCTCATTGAAAATGTCGTCAGGGTTTTTCGAATTAGAAAAATGTTGATTGTCTGGTTCAAATTCATCCTCTTCTTCATTGAAGGCCACTCTTTTTCTTTTAAGAACGTGCACATTGGTTGGGGGGGAGGGGGGGGGGAGGCGGTTGACCTTCAGTAATCCCCCCGTAACTCAGTTGCTGACGCGCGTCGGACTCGTTATCGTGTACGTTGTAATGGCCGCCATCTTGTCGCCGTGTCGCCAGTCGCGTGCCACTGTGCCGCCATGTCGTCAGTCGGCCTTCTTCCGTTGCATGTTGGCTGTCGGCGTCGGTCGCGTGTCGGCTGCCGCCCTCCGTCGATTGTCGGCTGTCGGTAGTCTTTGCGTGGTCGGCGTGGTAGTAATTGTCATGGTAACCGTCCTCGTAGTTGCTTTCCCCGTTTTCCATATCGTATCCCTCGTAATTCTGCTGACAATCGTCGTTTTTATTAGGATTGTCCGAAATGAATTGTTTAACCAAGGAAAGTAGAGAATCCAACTTCTCTTCTTGTTTCTCCCCCGTCTTGTCGCTAACTGTGTTGGTTAACGCAACTTTTTGAGTTGTACGGGTAGGGCCGTTCAAGCTCAAGTCGATCACACTATTTTCAGTCAACGACTGTTCCACGTTAGCCCTATCTCCCGTCTCGTTTCCGTCCTTCACAAGTGACGATCCGGAAAACGAGCCCAACTCATTCCCCATTCGACGATGGGTGTGAGAACGCACATCTTTCACCGATTGCGTATTACGGGGCGGAGAACCGTGGTAGTTGATCGACTCTTTACTAATTTTAGCACTCTTACTACTCTTACCGTGCCCTTTATCTTTTATTGACGATTTCGGTTTATCAGTGGGTGCAGACGCCGTTTTGCTTGGAATTTCCTTACTAACCTCCGAATTGCCGGAATTTGTGCATATTTTATTAGTGTTTTCTTTCCGACGGTGTTGATCGTCGCTCTTGGAAGCGTGCGTTTTTCCCGTTATAGCGCTCTCCTTGCAAGTCATTCCCTTCGACAAAGATGGCGCCTGTTGCACCATGTTAGCCAACAGCTCTTTGTTAGACGCCGCCATTTTTTCCATCATAATGTCGGCCGATTCGAATTTCGTCTCCAATTTCCTGTCCAGTTTCTTCTCAAGTGACCCCTCCAGGGAATCTTTTACTTCTTGCCGCATTTTATCCATTCTAACGTTCATTGTCGACGCTGCGGTTTTGCTGGCTGCGTGCACGAGAATCTCCATTTTTGAAGAAGATGGCGGCAACGCGTCTTGGGGCGGGAACCCGTCGAACGAAGACCCTGAATTAGATGCTTCGTCAAAAACGCCATCCGACTTAGAAACCACGTCGGCACTAACCGATAAATCTTCGTTAATAGTCGCGAGTTTCTTTTCCCGTTTCATCTTGGCCAAACGCTCCCTCTTTGCACGTTGTATTGCTCGTTGATCAGTTTGCCGCCATGTTTTACGTATTTTTTGAATACTGGCAGGGTCGTGCAGTTCACACAAAACGCATTTTTGCTTACTGAAATCACACTGTCTGCAACGCCTGCATGCTGGGTGATGGTCGTGAACGTTCTTTTTGCATGAACACTCAGTAAAATTGCCTTCTTCGATAGCTTTAATTATCTTGTCAATCGTTTTCATACTCGGAAATACTGTAGCACGATGCTTCCTGCATCAGTGCTCAAGCGATGTGAGGGAAAGATGGCAGCACACTGTGAACAAGGGAGACACAGTGGTGCACCTAGCGGGAACTAGATGAAACTAGAAAATGTTTAGGAAAGCCAAAAAATGGGTGAAATTTGTTATCTTGAGCATGGAAATCTAAAATTAAGCGATTTTAGCACGGATTACTGAAGGTAAGTATTCGCAGATAGTAAGAAACGAGAGTTTAACACTTGAATGTACACATAAAATAAATAAAACTACGGTAATTCGACACTACAAATGTCCCCGCATTCCAAACTGTCAACTACGTCCACCGGCAGCGCAACAGTGATTAATGGCTTTTCGACGCCACCCTGCAAGTAGATAATTTCACATGAATTCACGCTACACTGTGAGTAAATAGGAAATACAAATGACATGCGAATGCTCCGCTATAAACAAAAAAGAAAATGTGGTAGAAGTGTTGAGCGCACATAGATTCGGCTGACTAGCGTGGGAGTGACGCGAGGGGCAGCTTTTCGTCGGTAACACCTTACAGTACGACATGAATCACTTACATGCAGAGGTTATGGATATGAAAGTTTCTCAAAATTTCTTATTAAATCTGCTGGTTGGTAAACATGTGGGCAAGCTGTGTTCATCGTCAGAAACAGACACTTCACTATTAATAGAGCAGGATTGGCAAGCGAGTGAAGCAATGAATGAAACCGATTTACGGCTGCTAATGGCAAGGCCGACCTTGGGCAAAAAGCATGGGCAATTAGAGCTCAACGATTCATGCTGGGAAATTGAACAAAAAACACAGACAATTCACAATTTATCAGATATTTTGAGCTCTTTGCAGTATGGGTTAGAACAAACAACCGATGGTACGGCACAAATACTTTGGTTGATGTTCATTGTAGCAAGTTATTTTATAATGGGTTAACTCTTTATCAAGAATTACGATAAGAAGAAAAACCAACGAAATGAGGAGCAACCAGGAAGTGTAGCCGAGAAGCAACGCACGCAATCGCTCGCTAGAGGGAGCAGTCTTGATTCGCCACCACTAAAACGCAGCCATAAAGAAAATTCCGGCATCTGAATTGATCGCTGATTACCACTAGACTATAGTAATAGGCGAATAAACTATAGTAATTTGCAAATAATCTAATTCTATTAAATATACGAAAATACATTTGTTTACATAATGGGAATGCGAATGTGGGAATAATAATGCAACAGCGAAAAAAAAAAACTACGGCAACTGAATTAATCGTTGATCACCAGTTTTATTACAGCTAAAATGTACTAATATGAAACATTCAAATTATACAAAAAAAAAAAAAAAAAAGACTAAAATTGCAAGGCCTGCACCTGCTTAATTTTAGTTTTTATTGCCTAAGCGAAAATATCCATTACCTATTTTTATAGCGATTCCCTCCTTTTGAGCTATTATTCCCCTCGAAGCATGAAAGTTGGCTTCCCAGCTGGTCTGGTTATATATGCTCGGCGCAGCCGTCTGATGGCATTATTTCTCCGCACCCAGAACCTAGACAGTGGAGGGGAGGCCTGGGTGGGAGTTAAGGTAATGTATATTTTCGGTTGGGCAATAAAAAGACTAAAATACCAGGGCCTGCACCTGGTTGATTTTAGATTTTATTGCCTAACTGAGTAAAATACCAGGGCCTGCACCTGGTTGATTTTAGTTTTTATTGCCTAACTTAACATGCATTACCTTTTTTGTATCAGTTTCCCCCCTTTTGAGCTTAATTCCCTAGAAGTTTGAGGGTTGGCTTCCCTGCTGGGCTTGTAATAGTTCTGCGCATGCGCAAGCTTGGGTCAGTTTATATAAGCAGACTGCGCAAGCCGAACCTCACCATTTCTCCAAACCCAGAACCTAGTTCATGGAGGGAAGGCTGGGCGGGATGGAAGGCAATGTATATTTTCAGTTAGGCAATAAAAACTAAAATCAACCAGGTGCAGGCCCTGGTATTTGTCTTTTTTTTTTATAGCCAATGAAGTTTACATTACCTTTTTTATAGCAGACTTTGTCACCTAGGAGGAGGGACTAGGTTGAGTCTCTCGCCCTACGAGCCAGAGCCCCCAAGGAACCAGTCCCGGAGAAGACAACCTTAGAGCCAAAGCCATACCCACAATGGAACATGATAGCCTGAAGAGGCATGGGATCGAATGTATCGTATGAGTGGGAGACTAAGGGTGCGAACGGTAAGGAATCGTTCTTCAACATGGACAGGTGATAAAACACTTCTGCAGAAAGGAGTCTTACTTCCTGCGGGGGACAAGGTAGAACAAGTAGTATTTCACAAAACATGTTTACCTTGTTGGGAAGGAGAACGGATGATTCTTGAGCAGTGGCACTTGAACGAGGAACTAGTTGGAATGAGACGTAAAATTTTGAATGGTGGTAACTGTGAGGGAACCGGAATCGGTAGGTTGGATGTGACAGAGTGATCTTGGTGGAAAGTCCGAAGGTCGCTTGAGTGACGGAGAGGCCAGTGGAATAGATGCTTCGCGGGTCTGAAATGGAAGCAGGGAATCGTTGGAGAACGGAATTGTGTAAGCTTCGTTCGCTGCACGAAGGACTGTGTTTTCGAGGTAAACATCATCTGTAGTTGCTGCCGTTGTTTGGAGTGTAATCAGGGAGGCAACCGAAGCACGAAGAGTGGTTAATGTATGTAGCTGCTAATCTTTCTGTGAAAGAAAGCACAAAGCTTATATCAGAGGCCAGGTTTTCTCGATCTCTTGCCGACAAGTGAACTGCATGAGTAAGAGCGTCATGTAAGGTTAAGGTTGGAGGAAAGGGTGCAGCAGGTGGCGTTGTTGTTAGTGCAATTTCAGGCAACCGTTAAGTGTAGTCGAGGGGATCGTAATGTTCGTGGGTCGTGAAGAGACGGCATTGAGATGAACGTGAAGACAAGTCCAACGGTACGAGTCGAGTAGAAGAGGACGCCTTCTTAGCAGTAGCTCTGTGAGTCTTGACTTGTAACTGGAGCTTGGCATAAGCTTTCTCTGCACGGGCGAGTTCTCGCTGAGGGATCATAAAGTCACGTTTTGGAGCAGGTTGGCTACAGGGAATCGGTGTAGAGGTAACCGTGTTATGTGGTTGAAGGGAACCCGAGAGTTCAGAAAGAAAGGTATTCTCCAGTGGTAACTGGTAAACGAGAGGCTCATGATCCGTTATTAGTACTAAGACCTCAACAGCTTCGGAAGCCGGTTGTGTCAAGGGAACCGGGAAGGAGGATCATGGAGGGCGGATTGAAGACCCGTCTTTGGGAGTGCCCTTTGCTTTGGGCATGACAAGGCAACCGGAGGGTAATCGGTAACCGAGTCCTTCACTTCGGAGCGATGTAAACAGCATGTGTTGTAGAGAAGAAAGGTTGTTGTGTCACTTTGATGCGAACCGGCTTCTTTGGGATGTGAGAGACCACTGGATCCAAGAATCGCGTCTGTGTATTTTTGTGTTTGTAAAGGGGCAGATCGTGTGCTAGAGATGAACGTTGAGGTATACATGTTGAAAAGAGACGAAGCTAAATTAGTAGCTGTCGTCCGAGACCTAGCTTGGATTTTACGTCAGGTGTAACTTTCCTCTGTGCGGGCAGGCTTCTTGCTGAGGGATCGTAGGTCCTGGACTGGCCACAGGGAACCGGGAACGAAGTCACCGTGTTACATGGTCGAGGGGGAATCAAGAGTTCAGACAGGAACCGATTCCCAACTGGTAACCAGGATTGAGCGTATTGTAATCTACAGAGAGTTGTAAAAACTCAACGTTGCCCGAGACCGGTTGGTCCAGGGGAACCGGGTACGTGGATCGTGAAATAATCGGGACTCAGGAACCGAGGATCTGTAATCGGGAACCGAGGGCTGGGAATCGACCTGGAGCGATGTAAGACATGTTGTAGCGATGCATGATAGGGATGAATGGTACCGTTAAAATGTGGGATAGCAGACAAAAGAGACAGTACTGTGCGCCCCCTGTGTTGTGATTAGAAGATGATGGTCGAGGGTAGGATAATCAGGGAATCGTGGGTAAAGTGGTAATCGTTGTGGCAACTGAGTCGTGGTGCAGACAAGAGGATAGGCATTAAGGTCGTAGTGTTGATATTAAGATTCGTGCATGAGGCAGTAACCAAGATTTTTTTAGAGGAATTGACGGAACAGACAGATTGTAGGATTTATAATTGATATTGCCTGGAACCTGCTGACATACAGGAACCAGGGCCTGGAGGGAATCGGGGATCGGGTCCCGGTCCCGGTCCTACGTATCAATATATGGAATTGACAGGGTGAGTGTTGTGGAGGCTGTGTTGATACATGTGCAGAGGGTCCTAGGTCGGAGAAAATCTTCGGTTGCGTTCAAAGCGAAGGTGCATTATGAGATAATGACTAGTAGAAACTGATGCATTGATGACAAGAAGTAGATGGCAGGTGGATCGTGGACCGAAACAGGGCCCCGACTACGTGTATAGGTCCTTTAATCGTGTGAATCGTCTCTTGCAGATGGTGGGTCTTAAATGGGATCGGCAACTGGGATCGTAGGTAGGGAACTGGAAACCTGATGAGATGGACCAGCTGCATCGGGGCAGTGTCGCGTTGGGACGTTGGCTACCACTGTGAAGTGTAATCGGCAACCGATAGCAACTTGCGCTTGAAGGTGCGAAGGGAACAGTCCATAAGGCTGTGCACTTGAAAACTGGAAAGGAGACCGCTGGCGCATGGCGGGCAGAGTGAATGCTTTGGGAGGAACGTGAAGACAGGTCCAATGGTGCAAGACGGGCAGAAGAAGATGCCTTCTTAGCTGCAGCCGTGCGAGTCTCGACTTGTAATTCGAGTCTAGCAGAAGCTTCCTTTGCACGAGCGAGTACCTCGTGCAAAGGAACTAAAGGGGTTCGCTGAGGGAACGTAGGTCACGTTTAGGGGCAGGTTGACTGCAGGGAATCTGCGAAGAGGTAACCGTGTCATGCGGTTGCAGGGGAACCGACGGTTCTGAAAGAAAGGGATTCTCTAGAGGCAACTGGGAGTCGAGAGGCTCATGATCCGCAGTGAGTTCTAGTACTTCAACAGCTTCGGAAGTCGGTTGCGTCAAGGGAACCGGGGAGGTGGAACGTGGAGGGCGGATCGAGGATCCTTGCCTGGGAGTGCCCTTCATTCTCGGCATGACAGGCAACCGGAAATCGGAGGGTAACCGGGAACCGAGTTCGGAGCGTAGAAAAGGTCAGTCGTAGAGGTGGATGTCGGTCCCCCCTCTCCCAGGTCCCATACCCGAGGACCGTGATGAGGAAGCTGATCGGAATCGATGTCGCAAGTGGGGTGGAACGGGCAGGTCGTTACCGGCAACCAGGAGCAAAAGATCAGAAGCGCTGAGAAAGCAACAAGCAATCGGTGAACTGGAGGGTTTGCATGTCACGTTTCGGCGCAGGGTGGCTACAGGGAATCTGAGAAGAGGCAACCGTGTCATGCAGAAGAAGGGAAACCAAGGGTTCGGAGAGAAAGTGGTTCACCAGTGGTAACTGGGAATCGAGAGGTTCATGATTCGCTGCGAGTTCTAAACTTTAACATCTTCGGAAGCCGGCTGCGTCAGGGGAACTGGGGACGATGATCGTGGAGGGCAGTTTGAAGATCCGTTTTTGGGAGCGCCCTTTGTCCTATGCATGACAAGGCAATCGGGAACCGTAGAGATAACCGGCAATCGGAGGGTAATCGGAAACCGTAGGAGTAACCGGGAACAGTCTTAGATGCTGATGGACGTGGATCTGCGAGGTTCGCACAAGTGCTGATGACAGGGAGGCAACCGGGGACCGGCAATCGGAGGTTAACCGGGAACCGTAAAGGTAATCGGGAACCGTCTTACACGCAGAAGGACGTGGATCTGCGAGGGTCGCACACAAGTGTTGATGACAGGAGAGGGAACCGGCAACCAACATCCACTGTCCTGGAAGGCAATCGAGGGCACGCGCGTTCCTCTTCTATCTTCAGGAATCGAATGCTCAAGGATGATCACGCTAGCGTGAGCGCCCTAGGAGAAATGATGAGGTTCGGCTTGCGCAGTCTGCTTACATAGACTCACCCAAGCTTGCGCACGCGCAGAACTATTACGAGCCCAGCAGGGAAGCCAACCTTCAAACTTCTAGGGAATTCAAAAGGGGGTTAACTGCTATAAAAAAGGTAATGTATATATTCATCGGCTATAAAAACTAAAACTAAGCAGGTGCAGGCCCTGCAATTTTAGTCTTTTTATAGCCGACGAAAATATATATTACCTGTTTTTATAGCGGACTTTGAGGAGGGCTAGGTTCGCTGTCCCCTCATGTACAAGCCAACGTCCCCGGAAACTAGTCCCTGGCGAAGACAACTCTTGAGTCCCGAACCAATTTCATTGATAGCCTAAACGATATGCGGACCGAGGAGTGATCCGTTGTTTCGGAAGGAAAATATCCTTGAGTGAGCTTGGGTAGTGTGGTAATAGTTATTATTATTGTTTAAAGAAGCAGGAGGAGGAACCGCAAGCAGGGGTCTTAACACCGTGGGTACAAGATACGAAATCGGAAAAACATCCGAAATCGCCTACCTTGTTGGGAATGATGGTGCTCCCAAGTGTGAAGTAGACGGGCGGATGGCGCGTGTCGTAAGTTCTTTAGTAAACTTGAGGAGTGGACACCGTCCGTAGGACGGGCTCTGGAATGTGTGTGAAGTAGGCAAGCGGATGAGGAGTGTCCTTATGATCATAAGACGTGAAGAGCGGATGCCGTCCGGATGTGGAAAGTGAGAATGTGTATGGCGAGCGCATGACACAGCGGATGTGAGGGGCAGGACGGACCGTGGTAAACTGGAAAAATGAAACAGGTTCGAAGTTGAACAGCTTCGAAGTTCGAAGCTGGTTGGTGTAAGACGAGGATCAAAAGGAATGATTTTCCAGAGGAAGAAGAGACGCTCGTCGTTGGATGCTAGACACTTCGTAAAAGAGTGAAGGTATGGTTTCATAAAGCTGAAATTGTGAGGATAAGGTCCTAACAGGAAGGCGGGGATTGCGATTGTAGCGTCCCCACATGGGAGGCGGATGAAACGGAATCCATGCTGAAGATCCATGCTGACAGACGGGAATTTCGTTTAGGGAAGGACACGGAAATTAGTGCTACGCCTGTAATCTTGGATGAAGGATCTTGAAGTGGTAACCAGGAAGCGGATGGAGAGATTGGTGAGGAGGACGTACGGGAACGGGCGTGTAGTTGTTAGTAGTATGTGCGGATGGTAGCACAAACATACTGCTAAAAGCGATGAAGACCAGGTTGCATGTAGTTGAGGATGCATTGACGTGAAGACTGTGTGCAAAAACGCATGAGATGCAAGAGGGGCGGACGCCAAGCTGTTCATTGTCAAGGATGGGTTGCAATCTGTCAAACTGAATAGTTTGTTTTTGTGTTTGAAACACGGTACAATAGCGGCGCCAACTACGCATCCGCGTTTAGCTAGAAAGAAAAGGTCACAACAAGATAGTGTCTTGTGCGTCCTGAGGATGCTTACAACAATTGAGGGCCAGAAGGGTAGGGATGGTAACGGTGAAGGAGCTGCTTGGTAAAGCGCAGCTAGGGACGGCGATGAAGGTATGTCCGCAGGACGTGGACGAAGTGGAGAACGGATTGTGGCAGAGGATGGGACAAGTCTTAGATGTCTTAGGTGGGAACGGGCACAGTAGTAGGCACTCCAAGGTGGAGATGTGGGAATTGACTAAATCCAGGCGTTGTGTACATGGAGCAGAGCATAGTTCACACGAAAGGAATGACAACGACGGTTTATCAGTTCGAGCTCATGGGAGTATGTATCGTTGACAGCACGGAGGAGTGTCTTTGTGGACATAAGGCAGGTAGAAAGCGGATGGTCGTCCTGAAGGAGGTTGCTTGTGAAATGTAGGGGATGTGGTCTGTATTGGATCGGCCCTTGCGAAAAGTACCTCTAGTTGCTGCAGATGGAAAGGAGGATAGCGGATGGGTCCTTGTCCGAGGAGAGGATGGATCGGTCCTTCTTCCAGCTGCCCCTGAAGTCTGAATGAAGGTGGCCGAGAGCTTCAACCAGGAGATCCTTGGAAGCAGAGAGCATCCTAGTGGGGATCATCCTAAGATCGACAACCAGCGGACCCGAAGAGGGTTTTTTTTTTTGGACTTGAAGTTGCATTCAGGCTTGCTTCAGAGTTCGTAATTCTTCTCACTGCTTAGCTGCGTGTAGCATCCGCTATCGAGATTGGTGTTGCTTTTTGTCGAATGATAGTCCATCGATGTGGCGAGATGGAGACGCAAATACGACAGTTACGTTCCTGTCCGTCACAGCAGTAAGGACGAGTATGAAGATGAGGATCGAAGTGAAACGTCGTAGAATTTTTTGGAAAAACCTAGGCAAATACAAACCTTGGATGAGGACACATTCCGTTCTTTGGTTGGTGTAACTAAGGGTAACAGGATCTAAAGATGAAGAAGAGGTGGACAAGGTGAACTATGAACAGGACACGAAAATTGTTATGCATGTAGCTATATGAATCACAAGGTGAGTGACTGTAGAGGCACCTGGCGGTGAGACTTGGCAACACTGCGCAGACAGCGGGTGTAGTGTTGTAGGCGGGACCAAAGTGTTGGTCGAAGAGGTGGAGATAAAATCAGGATAGGTGTTCTCTTGCTCCCCCCCCCCCCCCTTTTTTTTATGCGTGTATAATCGTAAAATTTAGAGGATTGTAATGTTTGGGTAGGCGACAAGCCATGAACTGAAGAGGGGAACGAGGACATAGTCCTGGTAGATGTCCCTTGTCTGTATCTAAGCGTCCTAGGATGAAGCCGTAGTGAAGGATAGGACGGGATAGGATGGACGACCGGGTCTTCTAAAAAAAGATAGGACGGAGGACCGAGTCTTCCGAAAAGGATGTGTGCTTCTCATGGAAGAGTTGTTGCGTCTGTGAGCTGATGTAGGAACCGAGTCTTTGACCGGATGTCAGAGTGGGGACGGTTGGGATAGGAAGGGATGGTTCGTCTGGGCGGACGAAGGTCCTGCATTGTCAAGGGAAGGCTTGTGATGCTTAGGAATTAAAGCAAGCCAGGCTGAAGTGTAATCGGAGACTGGAGTGTTCCGTTTAAAAGTTTGGAGTGACGAGTCCATGAGGGTATGCATGTGGGACGGAGTAAGCGGATCGTTGGTCCGCTGAGTGGTGGAGCGTCCTGTTACCGAAGAATGGGATGAGTGCAAGGATTAATCAAGAGGAGTAAGTTGCGGACCATGGAGGAGGCCAACATGGTAGCAACTTTCCGGGCTTTAAGTTTAAGCTTAAGGCTAACGTTCCTTGATACACGATAGTTAATCAGCAAGGGATCGCCGGTCCCGTGCTGGCGGAGGCTGACTGCAGGGGATCGGGGACGTGGCTGCAGTGTCGCAAGGCATCGGAGCGGATGGTTTGGAAAGAAGAGGATTGTGCGGCGGACAAGGCTGCTTCAACGAATCCTGGTCCGAAGTAAGATCGAGAATCTCGACGTTATCCGCAACCGGAGGGGGATGCGGAGCGAGGAGTGCAGGATGAGGATCCATCCCTCGTCGTCCCTTTGGCACACGTTATTAGGATGGTCAACGGAGGATAGGATAGGACACAGCGGATGGCGCACAGCTGGAAGCGAAGTGAAAAGCGTGGAGCGTTTTTAAAACGAGAAAGTAGGGCTGCGCAGATGGTGGCTGCGTGGAGGGATATCATATTCCTTGGTTAAACAACAGCATAAAATGCTGGAGGAAACGGAAGGCGGAAGTCGACAGCAGGTGGTGAGGCCAGCTGGCCCTCAGGACCGGTGGTTCTGATGGATTGGTCCTCTGTCTGTCCGCTCCTAAAGACGGAGTAGAGGCAGCCGAGTGAGGTAGAGTGAGGCTTCAACTGGGGGATCCAGAAGGTCCGTAGTTGAAGAGTGTATCCTAGCAAGGACCATCTCGTGGCTGGAAGTGCCTGCGGACGTGGGCGGTAGAGAATGCGAGGACAGCTGGTCCTTTGCCTGTTCGCCCCTGAAGATGGAACAAAGGCAGCCGAGAGAGGAGCTACAACCGGGAGATCCAGGTCCTTGGGAGAAGGCAGCCGGTCCTAAGGGCCAGCGGATCTGGAAGAGTCGGATGTAGCCTTGTCTGAGGATGGATGGATCAATCCTCCGTCTTGCGTCCTATAATATGCGTCCCATAGGATGGGATATAGGACGCGTCCCGAGGACCAGCGGATGAGGCGATCGAGGAAGGACAAACTCAAGGCGATCAGGTTGACGTGAGCGCCCTAGGACGGCTGTGCCGAGTATAAATAGCCAGCCCATCCCTGCGCATGCTCAGTAGTACAAGCCAAGCTGGGAAGCCAACTTTCAAGCTTCTAGGGGAATAATAGCTCAAAAGGAGGGAATCGCTATAAAAATAGGTAATATATATTCTCGTCGGCTATAAAATCATTAATTTGTTTGCATTACGGCAATGTTGGGATAAGGCAACAGCAAAAGAAAAACCCTCCGGCAACAGAATTGATCGCCGATCACAAGTTTACTGTTGCAAAACTGTACCAATATGAAGCATTCTAATTCATTTCGACTATAGTATTATAAATTTCAACACATTTCTGAATAAAGATATTGCATTTACCACCACGATAGCACAACATTGTGGTCACATGGCCGCTGGTGGTTAACTGTCAATCCGAAGGTTATCACGGCCATTCTCATAGATCGGCTCGCTACCGCTGCTGCTCCTGATTTTGGTATCCATCTAGGATGTGCAGAAGCGATTTGTGAAAAAAATGTGCACCATTTACTTTAAAAATCGATAGTTCACCAACTAATACACAGTATTTCAAATCTGGCACCATGTTGGAATCGGCTGATGGTCACGTGATCAGGTCGCTAACGCGCTTACAACATCCGTGGACCTACGGTTTTCTCGGTAGCTCGGCACCATTGGGTTAAGGCCCAACTCCATTTCCGTGACCTGCAAAGCGTGGACTAGCGCAGCAAACTCAATATATGCCACGGCCAGTGTGGTCAGCTCGCATAGCTAGCGACAATAAACAAGCCGTTGCGTATCCCTGCATTCTATCAGTTCGTAACTCAAGTCTAGCTAAATACTTTAATTGTGAAACAAAATGAATCGGTGCACATTTAATAATCAGGGCCACGCTAGCATACCATAGCGTTAGACAAGTGGCTTGAATGGAATTTGAAGAGCGAGAGCTAGTCGGGTGGGTCAGATAGGAAAGTAATTCAGTGTGATTTTCCACACACAATGGATGCCAGAAAAGGAGTTTTTAATAAGAAAATATACACTGTACATAAAAAAATGTCTTGGGTGGTTCCTAGAGACTGAAGTCTACCTTGCTTTTGCCGGCTTTGCCAACAAAGATGGGTGTATGTCTTCTTTTTTTAGTCCTTTCACAGAAAAGAGGCGTTCTGCCCGCTGCTGTAGAGTTCCACCACACTTCATTCCTAGCGCCTGAAGAGCACATTTCAACTTGTCTAAACCTAGTTGTTCGAGTTCTTCTATACAGCTGAAGTTGTTAAGATCCAAACTTTCCAACTCCTAGAACACAAAACAAATACTATAATGTAAAAACCAGCACTTTCAACTGAAGGCGGGAAAAGTGCAGGTATTCCTTAGGGAATGACCTCAGTTTGACAAAAAAAAACACGTTTAAAAGTAGCAAA
The DNA here is from genome assembly GCA_023313725.1 of Lithobius niger. Lineage (NCBI taxonomy): Eukaryota > Metazoa > Arthropoda > Chilopoda > Lithobiomorpha > Lithobiidae > Lithobius > Lithobius niger. The sequence continues at coordinate 16,179 of JAHWFP010032609.1, forward strand.
GCACTACATTACAATGCTGTTACATTTACAGAAGTTTACATATTGATTGTAAAATGGGAACAGTTATTAGAAAGTTTGAAAAACAGCTTATTAAAAAAAAACACTACATTAGAATACTGTAACTGTTACATTTACAGAAGATTACATATTGATTGTAAAATGGGAATAGTAAATAATCACCAAATGTTTGACCGGGTTTTTATTTGTTACACTCTGGCTTGAAACGTTTGCGAAGCCGTTCAAAATATCGCTGACATTCGCTTGCATACAATGGCTACTTTTCTTGTACTGTCGTAAGGAGTTCAAGTTACGGTTGCCAGTTGCTTCCGCAATGAGCTGCTCTTCTACTTTGGCTCTGTACAAAGTTGTTGCTGACGTACTTAGCATCTGTTGCCCAAAACATTTTTACCCACAGGGCAGTCGTAATACCAAATGTTGTTACTGTATTTCTTTTTGGGGCAACGAGAAGGACTGTCGGGTAGAGAAAATGCTTTGAGTCTCTTCGGTTGCACCTTTATCTAGACGTGCAACCGAAAAGACTCTAAAGCATTTTCTCTACCCTACAAGTTAGGCAACAAACATCGCATCAACTCAATTGTCAAGGTTGCAAACCATTGTAGCACGATGCCCTAGCGCGAGTGTCCTGAAGCATTCAGCACATTTCACTTCAGCTACTTGAGGAAAAATCATAATGCGATACAAAAGCTTAAATTGTGATAAAATGGAGAGCAATTACCCACCTGACAAAAGTTAACTCGTGAAGCAACTTTCAATGCGTAATGCAACGTTGCAAATGTGTAACTAGCTAGCTAATTCTAGTCTGCTCATCCCAACGTTAATTTCCATAGGGTGATTATTCACAGATACCGAGAAGGCTTCCAGCTATGAAATTGGACAAATGGCTGCAGTGCGAACAGCATACCTTTTCTGGTTTACAGCCTGGGGGTGTAATGGAAATGGCGTGGGAGGGTGCGTAGGTACGAAAGTATTGTTATAACAATTGTTGGTATTGTCTGCATCATCTCTGATTGGACGGCCAAAGTATTGACAAAGAGTATACTGACGTGCGCATCTAGACACACGCTAGTGTGTCATCACAAATTTGAAAACGTTGCAAAAGAAATTTGGTCTTTGTCCATTTCACGAAAAACAAACATAATGTCAAAATAAAACCAAAACCTGATAACCTGCCTTATCAAGTTGAACTGGTTTGGCCTTACAAAGGAGTACAAAAATTACCATAACAAAACCAAAAACTGAAGTTGAGAATGGTTCGGCCTCTCAAAGGAGTGATACGGAATAAAAATATTGGGAAAATGGCCACTCAAGCTGCAGGCTAGTTGAGTTGAGTATAATACACAATTAAAAAAAAAAGACGTGATATATCAAAAACCAAAACTGGTAAGAGACAGCCAAGTTCTTAATGGTTCGGCCCTTCAAAGGAGTGATATTACACACACCAAAACATTAGCCAACTTAATCGCACCGAATAATACTTTGGTTAAATGAAAATTTGAACATTGATACCGAAAGAAACAATGTTCTATTTTTTAATTAACCTTCGAACCATTCAGAACTTGGCGGTCTCTTTTACCAGTTTTGGTTTTTGATATATGTTTTAACCTGCCAAAAGTTAGTTGTCTTTGTGTGCTCATTTCTGTCACGCGACGCGAAGTGCATACCGAAAACACAAACAAGGAATAAGTGGATTGTTATGGCTTAAATTCTACATCCTGCAAAAGACAATCGTACACTTCACGCACCCTAAGCTAACATTGCACGCAAATCACAATGTATGCGGATTATATTCATTTCCATCCACACGACGGATTTCTGACATGAACTTGCAACAGAGTACTGTATTTAATTCATTAATGGGTAGGGACACCCGGCCTACCTTATAACATTCCGCCTGCCTTATCACAGCCGCGCGGAGATCGCCATCCACGCATGTATTAGAGCCAAGGTCGGCTGGGGTGGTAGCTGCGTTTCTAGCAGTGAGAAACGTAACTGCTGTCTCGGTTGGCTTTGGAAATAGTACACGAAACAGCATCAAGTTAAAGATTCTGTCGTCACAAACCGGAACGATTCTCCTATTTTAACATCACAATTCATAATTTTCTAGGCTAGTGTCTTATAATTTTGCTTCGGCAATCTATTGGAATAATTAATTTCAATTTTTACCGCATTAGTCTTTTAGATTTTTGATCTTATGGTAATTATTAGAAAATTAGTACATGCACACACAGAGATGAAACGTCATGATTACTGTAAGCGCGCAATGCATCATATACGTGTAGGATACAGTAAATAAAGTTAAAAATTCTTCAACAGAAAATCTCCCAGACGCCACATTTTAAAACGTTTTTTTAGCAAGGGAAAGACTAACGGTAAGTAAATAGACCTTTGGGGCCGTACTTGATGTGAAGGATCGAAAAAAATAGCGCTCCCAGCGCTATCTTGAAACGATTTTTGTACGAAACTACATTTACCTGTAACAGAATGCTTCCAATCACTGTACATATTTTTTACCCACTCCTGCTGCTTCTTCGTATTTTCAGCAACTTGAGGCCTACTAAGAGCGGCCAAATCGTCTGTTATTTGCCGGTAACTCACAAGCATCAAACGAACTTGACTGATATTGAACAGGAAGATGCCAAGAAATTACCTAAATTCACTGCCATTTTCAAATCTTTACCAATACCCCGTTATTTCAAGAACGCGACAATACCACGTTCTTTCAAAGCAGTAGAATGTCTGCCAACAATCTGTACAAGCTCTTCCCTGTAAGCATCCCCATCCCCGTTGTTTAGTAATGTCTGCGATTTTTGGCCATTATACTAAGTACTGAAATGATGCACGTATTTATCCACTTAAGCATGTTATAATCGATTGTTGGATGGCAATACAAACAACGGTTACAACAATAATTCTGCATTTAAGTGCCACTTGAGGGTTTCTTGCTGCTACCTCCAATTTTGAAAAAGGCACTTCCCCATACGACGCCTTACCGATCTGATGAAATGTAGATTTGGCAACTTTCCCTAGTGAGCTGTACAGGTGCCTTTATGCTCTATAAGAAGTAACATGGGAGCCTGCGAATTAACTAGTTAACACAAATCAACGTTTTCTACATAAAGAATACATTCCCACACTTTAATGTTGATTTTTTTTTTGTTACTGGACGCAAGACACATGATTCCAACGATTTGCAAAGATTTCTCTGGGGAATTTACACCAGTAGGCTGAAATCAGGTCCAAGCTTGTTACAGTTAAATGACACAGTCTGCTAGTGCGCCGCCTTTTTACATCCGACAACAATTAAGCTGTGATGCACTAGCGTGTGTCTCGACTTGCATTTCTACTTGGATAGCATGTTAAATTCAAATTTTAGAAAACGGTTTATTTATGTAATAACAGTATTTTGCCGGCCCTCCTGCCTGGCCGGCTGAAAGTTGTTTTTATTGCCCGGAGGAAACATAAATTACTTGTGTTTTTTTTTGCATTGCTTCCTGAGGAATGCTTTTCTCCTGGAGGTTTCTTATCGTTTTAGATCTACCCACTGAGAAAGATTGAACAGCTACTACGCTCGGCTGGAGCCTGTAGTCAGTACCCGCCCCGGTAGAGCAGTGGTTAGAGTACCCGGCTACGGGATGTCCTGTGTTCGACTCCCAGTCGGGGCAGTTGTCTTTTCTTTCTTTCTCAGACTAGTGTATTGTGTATCCTCACAAGGCCAGTCTTTAATGCAGACTGCTTGCTTCATTGAATTGGTAGTAGCTTGAGTTGAATGAAGAGTCACTTTTTTTTTATTCAGTTGATTGGGTGTTAATTAGAAGATTGAGTGTTGATTGAAGCGTTTTGGTTCGTTGCAGGTTGTTTCTATCATTTCCATCTTCGGTCGGCATGGTGGGAATGATTGAGCACATGAAGGTTTTCTGCCGTCAGGGGGTAACGTAATTAGACGGTCCATGGTATAGGGACATTGAGGGGACGAGTAGGTTTGTGCTTTCTTCGTTTTCCCTCGCGTTGAAAGTTTTGAGTTTTGTTGAGGTTTGAAGATGAGGGCCAGAAAGTTGAGGATTGTTCGTTTCATTTCCTGAATTGTTGATTTTTTGTTGTTGAGATAAATGGAGAAAACCTGAATGTTCCCAGCCTGGGATGCTACGTTCTTCTGACATTAATTTTCTAATGATGAAGGTGATTGATTATGGTTATGTGGAGAAATTGAAAGCGAAGCCCTTTGCTTTGAATCTGCATGTTAAGCAGGGTAGGGATCTTGTGATTATGCTCGAGCAATGCTTCATGGTTGGAGTGGCGGGAATGAAGTTTTCATTGTCGTCGAATTGCCAAAGTGAATGCGTAGAAAATTTTTCCTTCAGTAGATTCATGGTTGCCGACAGCCAGTCTTTCATTTGGGTGTCATTGACGGGTAATGGGTTCTTGATTATTGATGAGGATGAATCCGAAAGTTGGTCAAGTGGGAGAAATAGCGAGGGTCTGTTTTTTGTTTTGACGAGGGGGCACGTTTGTTGCGTGGCCACTTTGGTGATTTTTTTTATCTTGGTTTTTGTGATGCGGAAACACTTTGCTGCAGCAGTTGCCAAGCATTTGGATATGATATTGGAGTTGTTATTGGTTTGTTCGAGATTGGAACAGATTGTTTTTAGAGTTATGTTTGCAATGGTCTTGTCTTTTTCTTGGAGTTCAGAGGTTAGTTCGTCGTTTGCTGTGCATATTGCCGACGTGTGGTTGTAGATTATGCATAGTGTTGCGTGTAAGTCTTTCAAGTTCGTCTTGAGCTTCTTCTTTTGACTGCTAGGTGTAGTCCCTTTGATATCCTTTTCTTCAGGTCGTCAAGGGAGAATAATTCAGGTGGTGACCAAGGTGGTTGGATTTCTATTGGGACACTGGCTGGGGTTTTGGTTTCATTGCTTGGTGGTAGGGGTGAGGCACTGAGCATTGTGTCGGAGGGGTTGCACGCACTCTTGGGGATTTCTGTGACTTTGGCGTTGTCCCGGGAGGAATTGATGTTGGTTTCGGAAGTTTCCGAGATTGTGGAGAGTTCAAGTTCATTCGGTGTTTTGATGGTTGAAATGACGAGGGGTTGGAAGAGCATGTTGTTGATGAAGTTATGGGAGACACAATGTCCGAAAGTCGGGTGGAATTCCCAGGTGTTTGAGACACGTTTGGGGATTTTTCACGCCTTCTTTGTTCTTGTAGCTGAATTTTTCTGGCAGCACTTCTTCGTCGCATCCTCAGGATGACTGCTCACTGTGTGGGTGTTATTAATTTACATATGGACAGCGCATTTGCATTTTACTATTTCTTCTTAGCTTACTTGTGATAGGTTTCCTGACAGCATTGAATTGTGATTCCCGGTGGCGGTGGTCGAGATTTCTCTCCTCTGGTTCTTGCCATTGCGGTGCTGTTGCAACACTTCTTGAGCGGTGAGATGAAAGCGTTGTTTTGCAACATTTTTCCCGCCTTTGGTCCCGAGGGGCCTGCTGGGAAGGGATGTGATTCAAGCCTTGGAGTTGCAATATTTAGGTTGTGTTGAGAGAAGGAGGGCTCAGTTTATTCGGTGTGTGAGCAGGGTGGTTGTGAAAGGGGGTTTAAAAGGGCTTCTTCTCCCCATTCTTTCGTTTCCATTTCAACTTTTTTCTTCCTGTTTATTAAATTTGTGTGTTTTTTTTTTTTGGTTGGGGTGAAATGTGGTCACGAGGGTTGGTGGTTTCTTGGTGGTCTTGAACGTTTGGATGATGTTGATAAGAGTCGTATCACTGATGGTTTCTAAAATGGAGGCGTCGGTTTTGGTTAGTTCAAGGTTGCGTTGATGTTTACGTTTTGTACGCTTAGATTTCAAAGTAAAGGATATTTACCGTTCCAATATGCTTGCAAATTTTCGACAGTCAGGCTTTCTGGAGTTGGAGGGGCTCAGAATGACTGTCCGAGTTGCGTTGATGGTTTTGTGGTTACATCCTGGGGCTTTGTGCTTGCTTCGGTGGGGTGGCATGTGGAGAGTCTTACAGGGGCCCAAAGCAAAAGCTGTCGAGGTGATAATTGAAGGAACGTCAGTCAAGGGAGGTAAAAGTGTTGTGTCCTGGACCTTGAGAGGGTGGACTAAGGTTTGATGGGTTCAGTTGGGTGGGAAGGGCGTTGGTTTTCTTTTTTTTTTGGTGGGGTTGTAGACGAGTGGCGTAAGGCATTTCACTAATGTGAGTTTGGCGGCTGTGATTTGTTTTCAGTATCCACCAAGAGAAAGGTGAGAACATGACTGGTGGGGAAACGGTGGTGGAGGAAGACTATAGGCGGTGTGAGTGACCGTGGAGATTACGGCAGGGGTGCTCGGCTGGGGTTCGAGATCTTGCCAAGGGGAACAGTGAGGAAGCCGTGGGCGGGTGGAGTGAATTGGTAGCCGTCGACTGAACAGGGCGATGGTGAAGGCGAAGCGAAGCTGGGAGAGAGGCGGAGCGTGACTGTCTTAGTTGGCAGGATGCGAACCTGTTGGTGTCCGGTTTGTCGAAGTCGGTGAAGGAGGCACTGGGTTGTGGATTGGACCGGAGTGGGGAAGTTTTGCAGGTTCGAAGATGACATGAGAATCTTGGACTGAGAACAGTAGGATAGGAAGAGGCAAAGCTATTGGAAAAATACGTATCCCTCCAAGAGGGGGGAGATGTCTTGATGCGTGTCGGAGAGATGCAGGGATGCGGGAACGTGCGTAGCAGCCGAGAGTGGGCCGATCAGTTATCAATGAGATGGAGTAATGGTGAAGAACGATCTACCCGTGGTGGCTGGCCGGTAGAGGTCGGAAGTGAAGTGGTAGACGGGTGAAGCGGTGAATGACGGCATGGATGTTGAATGCCGGTTAAAGTGTGTTCATCGGTGTTGTACAGGTTGTTAGTGAAGTGAGAGGAGGTTTGCGAGTTGCGCTTATGCTTCATCTAAGCCAGAAGCTCACTAAATGACTGTCACCATGCAGGGCCAAGTTTAAATCTGCCCATTTTTGATCCTCTTCTTCGTTTCCGGCGGCCGAAAATTGGCATAACTGCAGATTTGAGCAAAGCCTTTTTGCAAGTATGTCTGAATCCAAAGGATAGAGACGCAACTCGATTTCTATGGACGGATAAGCCATGGAAAAAGGGAACCAAATCACCCTTAAGGGTACTACGCATGACGAGTGTACTCTTTGGAATGAAAGCTAGCCCGTTTTTACTTGCATGCAAGCAAATAGTTGCGGCAAATAGTTTAGGTTCGTGGTCTTTGTAAGGTGAGGGCGAAGCGGGTGGAGCTGGTGAGGCGGAGCTGGTGAGGGCGAATCGGGTGGAGCGAAGATGTTGGTTGGCTGCATGGCAGTGGGTCGAGTCAGGCCGTTCATTGATGTGGTCTGGCGGCAGCGGTGGGAGACGCAAGCAGGGCGCATCCTGAAGGTCGGAGGGAAGATGACGGTCCCCATTGTGTGGAGTCCTGTGTTCACGTTCTTGGTGTGGCGAGGGTAAATTTGAGGGCAGCGGATGGGTGGCGAGGGTCAACGGGACAAGAGACGGCCGATCGGGTGGAAGTAAAATGGGGTTTAGATGATCCATCGGTGGGAGACGGGCGGCATCCGATGGAGGCAAAGTAGTTGGTGGGCGGATGACTTGCGGCGATGTTCGTGAAGGCAATGACAGCAGTGCAGAAGCCATGCACGCAGCGGCATGCAGTTTGATGTGTGGCCGGTAGCGTAGGAAACGAGTGGCGTCAGGCAATCTAACAATGCGAGTCATGTGGCAGTAGTAGAAGGCGAAACAGCAGGGTTTTTGAGTTGCGGTCTGCTTCGTTGTCGGTACCAACAGAAAACGAACTTGTAGCGAGGACGATTTTGGAGGCTGCAGTCGTACATGATGCAGGAAGCCATTGATGAAAAGTGATGAAAAGAAACATGCGCATCAGCAGGTAAATTCTAGATCGGGATTTGCGTTGTTCAAGATGCAGGCGGTGATGGCAACAATACGCGTGCTGCGGCAGGTGCTTCAAAGATTGGCGGGAGCGTAGCAGGAGAGCGGCGTATGGCAATCCATCAACGTGGGCCAGCCGGCAGTGGGGGGGGGGGGGGGGGGGGGGGAACTGGCCTAAAATTTTAAGCTTCGCTCTCTTTCAATGTCGGGATCAACCAGAACAGCAAGGGAGGGCAGACAAGATGTGGCTTGAGGTGAAGGGCGAAGCGGCATGAACGTTCTTGGGACAGTGGTTCCTGGTTGGTTGGGGTCCGGGAGCAGTGATGAGCGGCGTGTGACTCGGGCAAGTAGCCGTGCCGACAGCGAAGGGTTGAGCTATTGGGAGGACGGCGAAGGCGAAGCAAAGGAGAAAAGTGAAGAGCGACCGTACTCAGTCACGCAGGAGGAAAAAAATGGCAGCCACTACAGCTGGCCCACTTTAAACGAGAAGTGCGTCGCACATGCGCACTGGGTTGCGAGACTGGGTGGATCTAAAACGACAAGAAATCTCCAAGAGAAAAGCATCCCTCAGGAAGGAATGCAAAAAAACCTCAGTTTTACCTGGGAGGAAGGTCAAAATTGGTTTCTATTGCCTAAGAAATATACACTACCTGTAAATTTATTTGCATTCAGTTCCTGAGTGCTCGCTACGCTGGAGGAATCAAAACTCTCTAGATACGCCCAGCTCAGACACCCATCTGCGCATGCGCGGGCCCAGCACGTGCAGGTACTTTATAAATGGTGTTACGGCGATAGCCAGCCATCTACTTTTCCTCCCCATGATGGTGACTGGAGAGGGGAGGTTGGGTGGGTATTTACATGTAATGTATATTTTCTTAGGCAATAGAAACCAATTTTGACCTTCCCCCAGGCAAAATTGAGGTTTCTACTTGCCGGACAGAAAATATCCACTACCTGTAAATTTATTTACATTTGCAGTTGACCTCGTCAATATAGGTGGCGGGCACCATCATGGCGGGGCCCCCAAGGGTGTGAGCTGGGTCCCCTGTGACAGAGTTGTGGAGGATTGGTTGCAGGCACGTTTTCCTGTCACGACCAACTTTGTGCGCAAGGCAGTTGGAGCGGGGATGGAACTTTCAATTACCAAAGCGAGTTGGTGAGGAAGTTCGGTCGAGTTTTCCAGATTCCAGCGTTGACCGTTTCTGTGAAATATTTCGAGTTGAAGTTGATGGCACATGTGGTGTGAACATAGTTGAATGGGATGGAAGGGTCTTTGATGGTCTTCCTGGTAGTAGGTTAGTCCATTAAAGTGTGTGGCGTGGTTGGTGGTTTAGTCAGTTTGGCAGGATTGCGGTTAGAGTTCTACGGAGATGATAATTTTGAGCAAGATGCGGAGGTCCTAGTTTACTGAAGATTTAGCAGGGTGGTGGATTTACAGAGAATTTTGAAGGCAGGGTTGTTGCGTGGAACAGATCACGACGGCGTTGGCAAGTCTGATTTGGCGCACGGTTGTGAGCATTGAGATGAGTGCGAAATGACTTGTAAGGTTCGGACTATAGAGAGTTGTGTGAAGGGGCTTCAGATCTAGCCAAATGAAGAATCATTATGATTTAGGTGTTGGGAGCAAGTCAAGACGTTCAAGGAACAATGCTTCACATGTGGTAGAAGTCGTGGGTAAATGATTCGGAAGAAGCAGTCCAACGGGTTGAAGAGCAGTAGTGAGTGTTGGTTGAAATGACAGATGGGTTAATTGAGTAGCAAGATGTGCGTGTTACAGGTGCGAAAGGTGAGAGGAGAGGATGTGGCTTTGGACTGATTCCCAAGGTGAAGAGGAGCAGTCGATGAAGTGGGGTTCCAGCAGTTAGTCTAGGTTGATGGTGGAGATTTGACAGAGTTTGGGGGAGCAACGTTGCAGAGTCAACTAGATGGGTAGGATGAGATGTTGTTTACCAGAGCCATTGTGAAGGGAGTAGCAGACCAGAAAGTGGACGTAAGGATGTGGGTTCCTCATTGGAAATTTTGGATGGGCAGTATGTGAATGAGGCGATCTGCCGAACAGCTACCATAGGCGTTGACGGCACACGAGACAATTTCAGGTGAAATGTCCAGTTTTGATTTGGTGGGAATCCGAGAGCTACCCAACCACTGGGAGAGAGACTGTGGGTTGCAATGTGCGAGGAGTAGCGGCGCTGTCGGGTATATCAATGAGAAGCCGCTGGTTGTGGTTCGGAAGACATCAGGTTGTGAAGTTAGAGAGGGCTTACAAGCTGACGTGGTGTTGGTCATGAGCCGTGAAGTCAATGTTGGTGGCAAGATTATTGGTCATGTTTGACTGTTTGATGAGTGTATAGCATGAACGTCGAATAGGTCGAATTCCCAAGGATTTGGGATGAATGTGATTTCCTAATCTTGTGAGATAGGGTTGTGGCGTGAGGCGGAGTGATTAGATTCGTTGGTTGGCCGGAATTTCCTCGAGAATTCAGGTCATAGAAGACAAGAGATATGCTGAATTTGTCATTCAGGCGGTGGGGAAAAACCTCACTGAACCCGGGAGAGCTTGCCTACTGTTTTAACATGGAATAAGTCAACTTACCACTTCTACACAGTTGGTCTCGTCTCCTCTTCCAGTTACTTCACTGGCGTGCTCAGTTGACTGGGTGTCCCTAGTCTACACTCGAGGTGACTCCCTCAGTCTGAGTTAGCACTATAGTTCATTCACCAGTGTGTGCCTCCGTCCGGGTGTCCCGGACCCCGTCAATATAGGTGGCGGGCACCATCATGGCGGGGCCCCCAAGGGTGTGAGCTGGGTCCCCTGTGACAGAGTTGTGGAGGATTGGTTGCAGGCACGTTTTCCTGTCACGACCAACTTTGTGCGCAAGGCAGTTGGAGCGGGGATGGAACTTTCAATTACCAAAGCGAGTTGGTGAGGAAGTTCGGTCGAGTTTTCCAGATTCCAGCGTTGACCGTTTCTGTGAAATATTTCGAGTTGAAGTTGATGGCACATGTGGTGTGAACATAGTTGAATGGGATGGAAGGGTCTTTGATGGTCTTCCTGGTAGTAGGTTAGTCCATTAAAGTGTGTGGCGTGGTTGGTGGTTTAGTCAGTTTGGCAGGATTGCGGTTAGAGTTCTACGGAGATGATAATTTTGAGCAAGATGCGGAGGTCCTAGTTTACTGAAGATTTAGCAGGGTGGTTTGATGAAGGTGGTACTGCTATTCCATGAGCACACTGTGACCACCTCATCCAAAGGTGTGCCACAACCATACGCCCATGATGCGGCTAATGTCCGAAGCTCATGTGCTCTAACTATAGCGGGGAGATCCTCGTGATCCTGTCCGTTCAAGTATGCTCTTTTAATCACGGCACAGATCCATTTCCCCAACTTGAAGGGTGACACTCCCTTATCCATAATTTCACCACTGTTTGAGTCCACATCAAAAAACAGTGGAGTTGGCTTGTTATGAACTTGCAGTCCTCCTTCTTTATTTTCTGTTTTGGATAGGTAGAACCGCACAGCTCTAATCGGACACTGTAAACATTCTTGGTTTCGTGTTTGTCCACACTCGTTTAGAGCCTTAATTCAAACAGGCTTTGATGTCGTTCCCGGTTTGCAATTTTTTGCTCTGAAATGGGCCGAAAACGTCCAAAATACCTCCGACCAGTCTTTGGCAAAACGAATATGACCCTCATCCCTGGTGAAGGCTGCCAACTCACTTTGGCGTGCTGCCGAGGCTAAAGCGACTAGGAACACTGTCTTCTGGGATAGAGATAGAATGGACGCATTTCTAGTTGGCTCATATGGGGCGCCCATTAGACTTTGCTGGACCAAAGGCAGATTCCATGTGGGGAACAATTTCGTTTGTCTTGGTCTCCCATTTTCAAAAGCTGTCATCTGTTTGGAAACCACCACATTGGAAAACAGTCTTTGGATCCCCAACGCATGTCAACACCGAGTTATGGCCGAACGATAGCACTTGGGGACAAACCTTTGACAAAATGCTCTTCAAAGAAAGCTGTCAGCATTCGTGGGTCCGGGTTGCATGGGTCGCAGTCTGACTTTACACACCACTCGAACCACTTTTTCCATTTGGCATTGTAGTTACGTTGCGAGGACTCCCTCAAACACTTCGTAATCCTGGATGCCACTTCCTCCTTAAATCCCTCCCTCACCAAATTCTTCCTTAGAGTTTCCACCCTTGAAGATTCAGCATGGAAGGGTTTTGGTGCAGGGTCCTCCCCCGATGCTGGGATAAGAAGTTCTCTGTGATTGGCAAGGGATTGGATCCGTTTTCAGCTCCATCAACTCTGGGAACCATGGAAGCGCTGGCCACCAGGGGGCTACTAGGATGAATTTCCCTTTGGCCACTCTCAACTTGTTCTGATGTGACACCTGGTGGACCTGAAGGGGCGTTGTGTGAGGTCTTTTTTCTTTAGAAGTGCGTGATGAGGTTGGACGTCACTTCTGGTTGTCATACGGGATTATGCTGTTGTTGTCCCTCTTCATGTTGAGTTCAAATGACAGTGAGTCATGAAGAAAGAACGGCTTCACCACGACGGAGTAGGTGGTTGGTGACGAAGACGGAATGATGATTGTCCCATTGAATTGAAAGTGTCGTGAAATTTTGGCTGATACATTGGTGTGGTTGTGTGATTGACATGGATTGCAGTGAATGATCTTCATGATTCGAAGGGCGATGCGGTTTCGAGTTGCGAACATGTGCGCACGAACGGTGTGACCGAGTTGGTGAGCGTGAATGACGCATGTTTGGTAAAAGCGAAAGTGTGTGGAATGGTCATGATGCAGGAGAGTTGAATTCTTGACTTGGATGATATTAAGAGCGGTGGATGCATCGGGCGGTTGGTGGATTCAGAGCGCGAACAGTAGAGTGATCTATCAGTCAGCGATGATAGCTTGCTGGGTGGGTGCGTTGTGATGCTGAGGGATTGTATTCCAAGACGTTGAGGTGAGCATTCATTCAAGAATCTGCCATGAATCCAAGCCGTGGTGGATGTGAGATGGAGCGGGGGACGTGGGTGACCATGTGAAGAATCACGTAATTGACTGAAGGAGTAAAGTTGAAGCAAGGTGAGAGTTCGGGGTTGGCGTTGCGTCGGTGTTGCAGTATGGAGTCCATGAGCCTTCGAAGGCAGTGCCAGGCGGTTTCCCTCTCTGCAAGGATGAAGATAGGCAGAACAGGCCGAGTTAGTGGTGAGAGAGAGATGGAACTTGATGTCTGGGTTGACAGGAGTTGGCGGCGCAGAAAAACAATGTGGTTTTTGACGGATGTGAGATGAAGGGTGTTGAGTGTGAATGAGTTCCGAGATGAGCGACAAACAACAGAGAATTTTTCTTTGGTTGGGCCAAAAATCGAATGATGCGGCGTTCGGCAAAAGATTGTTGACAGCGTCAGCAGAGGGCGTGTGACGGTCTGAAGATTGAAGGAGGTGGAAGTGAGCCTGTTGGTGGAAGTGAGCCAGTTTAGCAATGAACGAAAATGATGAAAAGCTTCTTCTAGTGAGGTTCAAAGTAAGCGTCAGGGCTTTCAGTGTGAAATAGACGACGACATTAGATGGATCGCCGTGGTATGAAGGATGTGGAATTGTGGATGGTAAATGGAGATGAATCCATGAGGATCAGCAAAATTCCATTGGTGTTCAAAAAGGAGAACGGACGATGAGAAAGCTGCGAGTAGCCAGTGTGAATGACGGACGACGAACGACCTGTTAAAGGCAGTTGTAGCGAACGACAATGGGCAGCAGCAGTGGTCGTCAAGCTTGTGAACGGTGAATGAGCTTGCGAAGCACGGCCGGGCTTGTGAACGGCGAGCGGGCTTGCGAATGGGCTTGCGAACGACAAACGGACTGCCAATGGCGCAGGGGCTTGCGGACGACGAACGGGTTTGCGAACGGCAAACAGGCTTGCGAACGACGAACGGGTTGCGAACGGCGTATGGGCTTGTCAACGACGAAGGGGTTTGCGACCGGCAAATGGGCAGTGAACGACGAACGGGCAGCTGGCGGTGGTCGTCGAGTTTGATGGGTCTACAAGCGACGAACGGCATGCGAGCAGCGATGCGAGATGCTGAAGGGTGATGGGTGCCAACAATGGTGAGCCGGAATGATCATGGGTGTTTTGTGGTTTGAGGCTTGGGAGGAGACGATCAAATGACTATGTTGTGGTTAACCCGGTGAAGGGTTGAAGGAGATGAGTTCATGGTCCTCAGAAAAAAATTTCCAGCTTCAGGGGTAAATGGTGAGTGGGTTGAACAGGTGAGCGGACAAGTCGGCGAGCGACGAACGGGCTGTGAGCAGCAAATGGCTTGAAAACGATAGTCGGGCCAGCGAACGGCAAACGGGCTCGAGCGGAGATTCATCAGGTAAGCTTGTAACCGGTGAGTAGGTGGAAACCATGATGGATTCAAGGTAATGCTTCATTTGCTTTACGAACGGGACAAACGGAATGATGAAAATCTTCGTTCAGTCGGGACGTCGGGAAAACGTGGCGAGCGTCGAAGGAAGACAGGGAGGCCGAGATGGGAGGTCTTCGGGGATACGGCTGCATGGATGGCGTCAATTACGGGGCGAGCGGTGCAGCGAACGATGACGAACGATGTGCGTATGGTGAGTGGTGCCAATCGAGCGAGCAAACGAACGTCTTCTGATAGTGGGAGAATTCTTTTCCCGGGATGACCAGCGAACGAACGAATGAACGAACCAATTCCTTGTAGGGATGATCGGCGAATGAACGAACAAATAAGCGAACACAAACGGGAGTTTTCTTCATGTAGCGGGAGAACGGCGAACAGTCAGGGCAGCAATGTTGACACAGCGGCTGATAAAGGAAAAGAGATGGTTGGCTATCGCCGTAACACCATTTATGGAGGGGCCTGCACGTGCTGGACCCGCGCACGCGCAGGTGGGTGTCTGAGCTGGGCGTATCTAGAGAGTTTTGATTCCTCCAGGGTAGCGAGCACTCAGAAACTGAATGTAAACAAATTTACAGGTAGAGGATATTTTCTGTCCGGCAAGTAGAAAAACAGGTAATCTACGTTTCCGAAGGGCAACTAGAAAGACTGTTAGTTAAGCTTAAATCAAGTGGAATAATAATTTTTTTCATAAAAACTATTATCAATAACACAAATTCTCCTTTGTAGATTCCTCCACTGTGTTACCTATTTATTACGAATGGAATATCCCTTTGCTGTCGGCATCCATACTCATACGCATACACCTTAACGTCTATTTTATGCAAAAAATTATGTCACCTCGCGCTCTCTTCTTCGCGCCTTTCTCACCTCTGTTCTTTTGCCACAGAATTTTTTGGTGAGGGACTGAAAATGTACGAGTAACGCTGCTTAGATGCTGTTCAATGGACAGTGACGGCTTAGTTGTTAGGCTGGCAGGTAAGTTTGGTGATAGGTTACCTGTGCGGAGATATCTCGGTCACATGGTTTAAGTGGTTTCTGGTTGCGTTCGTGCGGTGGGCACGAATGGGGTTGGGTAGGACTTGGTGGGGTTCCTGTCTTGGTGCTGGGCACGTGGTGTGGCTTGGTGTTTGGACCGAACAGTCCGGGAACAGTCGGTGGCTACGTGACTATGCAATGTCTTGTGTGTGGCGGGATTCACAGATTATGGCATTGGCCGACTGAGGCCTCATCATCAGTCTTCGCCAGACGTTCCCACCGAGACATGGACACTGGTTTGGCGGGGACGGCCCTCCAGCGGATGCGTTATCGGGATCGCCTGTGATGTGCGAGTAATGGGGTGGCCTAAGCACCACGTTTTGGAATCTGTCTCATTCGTAACAATTAGGTAACACAGTGAGGAATGTACGAAGGAGAAATGGTAATTCTGCCAGAGAACTTGCTCTCGCAGGAGAATCGAAGTTCTCCGAATAGAATCCGACGACACTGTGTTACCTTTATTCCCCGACGCTTATTTGGCTCAGCTGCAAAAGACAGTGATGAAGTTCAGTGTTACAAGTCGGGCCACTGACAGAATGATTCGGCGCGCGTCGAATATCGCCCGCTTTTACCTGTGGGATAGGTGAACCTTGGTGACACGCGAGTTCAATCGAGCCAAGACAAGGCAGCAAAATCAACTTAGTTAGGGAAGTGCGGTAAAACTTCAACACAGTCAAGCCGGGAGACAGTTTAAAATGTCGTAAAGTATTTCGAATCTAGGGTGAGTGACTATGGAGAGTTTAGAACTAACAGACAAGCCGGAAAGTGTGCAGTGGCTGCTACTGGAGTATCGTGAGTTTTTGCTATGGTTCTCATGCAAGGCGCGTTAAGCCTATAGATTTTCTCGGCAAGTGATGTATGGACTACCGGGAAAATCACCCATTTCCCAGTCCAATTCTTTCGACGTAATAATAAGACGTATTATTGCAGACATGGGTGCAAATAAACAACTCCCTATTGTTTAGACAGTGTTGGCAAAGGAATGCTTGGGGTTGCTGAAAAACGGAGAGCCGTCCTGTTAGAAGTTTAGGTAAATAAAATAAAAAAATCCTCCATCATTGTGCTCTGAAGCAACGTAACGACATTATAGTCGTAGCATTCATAAACAGGAGTTAAAGAATTATGAATGATGAATCTGGACCCAAAAATAATAACAGTAAAAACTAACTACAGTTAGATATGTAGCTAGTTTGTATAACATGATTTTAACAGTAACAATAACAAAGCTTGCGTTATCATAACTGCTAGTCGTGGCACAACCCTCTCCTATGTTGGTCGCCACTCGGCGAATGAAAATCAACAGATGGCAAATTGAATTTATCCTACTCGCCAAAACGGCGACTAGCAATATAGAGAATGACACTCAAGGGATATCTCGGGAACCGTGTAAGCTAGAGATGAACAGTTTGCGGCATTAAACTCAGATTTATAAGTGCAATAGACCAGCTTTTTATGCAGAAATAGTTTATAGAAAATTGTGCAGCTCCATAAATTCATAAATTAGAAAAACCATGCACCGTGCAGAGGATGTATTCGCTATGTGGTAAGTAGAAATTGTGAAATGGCGAATGCTGTCCTAGTCTCCTGGCAAAGTGGCAACCGCTACTGGAATGACATTCGAGAGGGTTGCTTAGAAAATCGGCAATCTGTAGGTTTTTATTTACCCAACTCATTTTGCCGATCACATGTAAATAAGTTTGGTAAAATCTGTTCTTAGCATTAAAAATGGTAAATTTTAAAAGCGTTCATACAACCCTACCTCAAGTTTTGTATTGAGTGCTTCATCAGTGTCCTTAATATTTTTTGGCGAACTATTGCAACTACCCTGCTTCTGCTCTGAGCCAGCAGTTGCTTGGGATTGAGAACTACATGGAGCAGAGCCATCATCTGGGCAGTAGGGTACAGTGTCACTCTGAGCTGGAGCTGTGTCTGTGCCTCCTCTGAAAATCATAAAATAATTACGCAAAGCATTATTAATGTATAGGCTACACCAATATTCAGTTTAAAATCAGTTCAGTGATCACTAAAGATGCAAAATAAAAAATCGAATAATTTCCATGCAACTAGAGGTAGACCTAAGCATAGAGATCAGAACTTTTTTTGACCCCAATAATTGGTTTGCTTTTCGTGCAACAGGAAAAGTACATTTTGAAAAGCAGTTTAAATATTTATGGTAACCTCTAACCTGTTAAAAAAAAGTACTGTAGTCTCTCTTTACGGTTAACCAATGACGGTTCTGTATACAGAACGTTATTAATACTGAGGATTTTTTTACAGCGAACTGCAAGTGAAGTAATGCTAAATCGTTATGTAGAGAATAAAAACACTAATGTCAACATGAATTTAAAGAAAACTGAATTATAACTTGAATTTTGATTATATTTCAAAGGACAGTGGTGTGTATAAACAATGCAGAATGTATCGTAAATCACCTATTAAACGCACATGGGTTGTTAAAATTGATTAAATAAAAAAAAAGTAGGCACGGTAGGCTGTAACAGTTACAATTCGTTTGTTGAATATTACAACCTAACTCCACTGCACAAAATTTGGCATTTATGCGATCATTCACGTACATGATCTAGGTTTAGTCTAACATTAACGTAATACCGTTATTCTCACTTATCCAAGCATTTAGTTTATAAGTTTCCTAGTTTATTTAATGTATGAAGCTTTTAGTTGATTTTGCTGCAGAAAAAAGACAATTTAAGGTGGATTCCCACCGCCTTTTCCGTTTTGATTTCGAATCGGAATCGGAAAAGTTTAGGCAGTTGCTACGGCAACGACTCAACAGAGCATGCGCGAGACCTTTCCTTTTTCCTTTCCGATCCGAAAGTTGACTCCAACCTGGTTAGCTTTTTCCGAAACGAAACGAAAGCGTATCGGAAAGCCAGTCACAGCGCGCAGTTGCTCCCACGTGACACAATACTGCAGTCTATCGCTAGCCCAACAAAGATGGATACCTGTTAAGCGATTGATATTGTAGTTGAGAAAAACGAGGAGGTAACTTGCTTATCAGCTTAGAAAAACCGATTGTGTGATTAACAGAAAAATAGCTCGTGGCCTAGATACGCCGGCAGATCGTAGTTTGTTCGCCACCGCACGAAACTCGGCCCAGGTCGCCCTTGAATATGTACGCACCCGGCGACGGAGGCTTCGTGCTAACCATTGTGACGTTGACCACCCGCCAGAGTAGCCTCATTCAGGGGGCTTTGGCTAAACACGCGACAGTATACGAGAATACCAAAATTTAAGACAATGTGGCTCGAGCCGCTCAACACTACGGCACGAAACGTTTGGCGGTTGAGACCTGTAAATCAAAAAATATTAACTATTAAATTACATACGGGAAGTTGGATGAATATAGACAGTGAAGTGGTCAACTGAGAAGCGCTCCCGCGACTCCGCCATGTTTAGTTTCACGTGCTCAACACATATTACTAAGCTCCATTGTGGTTGGCTACTCGCGTGACAGGCTTGGATTTTTAAACGCGTTGTATGATTGGATAGCCGCTAACGCTTGCTTTCCGCGGTGGGAACGGTTTTGTTGTTTTTAGGTAGACGTAAAATTTTTCCTTTCCGATTCTGATTCCGAAATGAAAACGGAAAAGGCGGTGGGAATCCGCCTTTACGGGGATAAAACATTTATTTCCTTATATACAGGGTGAGTCAAAAGTATCGACCCAGTAGAGTTTGCAGCCGCATGATTTGGTTTAGCCACCAAACAACCATCGGTCGTTGGGTCACCACGGAGGGGGCCACATATTAAGATCATTAATGGGTGCCCCCGACCCTGCCCCCCTTAAATAAATTTTCTACTTCCGGTTCCTTTAGGAATAGGGCATTGGTCTCAATTTGAGATATGTGCAGGCAGTTAATTCAAGGTGAATGCAGAAAACAGCATGTAAATCGATTAACAATAGCATGAGCTACGACCAAAATACGTTAGTGCAAATGTTGGCTTCAGCGTAAAATAATACCCTGTACGTTTGTGTGAATTGGTTGATTGCGTGTAATAATTACAGTAAGGAATCGCAAACGTAACGATGTTGATGAAGTCTACGGCTACGACATGTTTGTGCACATGTTTGTTGCACATTTAGCTGCTAGCATTCGAACTAAAGGAACCAGAAGTGGAATATTTATTTAAGGGGTGCAGGGTGGGGAGCAACCATGCTTGATCTCAATACCTATTCCCCTGAGTGTCCAAGAAAGGACTTCTTTCTTGCTCACTGATTTCGGGAAGGGAGACACCAGTCACTAGTTGACGTAGACAGTACGTTTCTATGGCAGACAGCACATTTGTTGAAATATTTATTCGAACCTCGACAGGTGCTTCAAGGTCGAACTCCAGTTTGTTACACGTGCTACAAACACTGCACAAACATATGCTAGTTGAACCCTTATCAATTACGTTACGTTTGCTATTCTCCACTGCACTTTATTACATGCAATCAACCATTTTACAAATCTACTCGGGGCATGCACTGAAGCCAACATGTGTACTAACGTATTTGGTTATAGCTCATGCTATTGTTGACCGATTTACATGCTGTTTTCTGCATTCACCATAAACTGACTGCCCGCACATATCTCAAATTGGGACCAATGCCCTATTCCT
>JAHWFP010032609.1:36297-52807 GCA_023313725.1 Lithobius niger
AAATCATGCGGCTGCAAACTCTACTGGGTCGATACTTTTGACTCACCCTGTATATGAAGGGCTTAGTCAATTTCTAGCAGAAAATTATGATTTTTTTATGGGGGGGTTTGGGGGGGGGGCTATTAAGTAAGGTATTTCACGATTTCCTTAATGCATTTTAAGGGGATGGGCCGTAGCTTTTGCCAGGGCTGTTTATAGAGAATTTACATAATCTACTTATAGTTTTATACGTTATTATAAGTTATGCGTTTTGTAAGTTATTTCTGTATTGATACAATGTTTTGTAAATTAGATACTTATTGTCTGGGGTGTTAATTCTCTCTGGGGCTGTTGACCTTGGAGAAGTAACTCCCAAGTTCCGACTCAGTTTTGTTTGCTGTGCTTTGTTTTATTTCTATAGGTACTATTGTTGCATTGTTTCCTTGCTTTGTTTTTTTATGGTAACAACTGTTCTTATACCTGGCGCTGAGAAAATGGGTTGCTGACAACACATTCTCTTGTCAGGGAATTGACTCTTTTGATAATTATTTACCTTCTTTATACCAATGTTTATGATGCTAATCTCTGATTCATGGGAGCTGAAAGGATTGTATTAATTGGCATGAAAGCCGAAGGTTTGGACTCCCTTTTATTCTTGAGTGTATGAAGATCCAAAAATTTAAGTCCTAATATTCCTGTTGTACTTAGGATAAATCCTGCCGTAAGTTCAATTTGCTATTACTCCTTTAAGGCAAACCTATCAGACTAATGTGTGAACATGTTTCGCCATATTCAGAATCCATGTGAAATAAATTAGAGAGAGTTACAGTCCCCCAAAAACGTTTTCAGCACTTTCATGTGGCCAATTTTTAAGCTTCCCTGCTTTTTTTGTATGTATAACGATTATTTATAACAATTTTAAAATAAGACATAAAAAAAAAGACACCTTCCCGTCCTTCCGTGCGTATCATTTTATGTGGAATTCGGCATTATTAAAGGCTAAACAAACGCTTAAGTAATTCCAAAACAGTTCCCCCCATCGTTCAAATATAACAGTTTTTTCGTTACCATAAAATGAACCCTGACCGACGAAAGCAGGCCTAATAGAGTCAGAAAAACTTTCCATTTTTCCGACATCTTTCTCCAGTTTTTAATGCCACAGTCTCAAATGGAGCGGAAGGGTACACTTATATAAATGAATAAACATGCCGCATGTTTTAACGCCGCATATAAAAGATGCGATTGGCTGTTACTACTACTAATCACCAACTCGTTCACTCTTGAGTTGCGCTTTTCAAAACGCGCATATTTTTTAGTACCAAAAACGCGACTTTTGACAAAAACTAAACCACGAACAATTTGAAGGTACAGAAGGCAAAAGACTACGCTACGCAGTGTGGCGAGTTCTCAGTGGGCATTGAACACCACTCGCTACATGCGAGAGTTCGCCACCAGGCGTGAGATGCATTGAGGGATAAGTGGCGTAAGAGTTGGAGAGAGTAGACGGTTGATGAGGATGCAAAAGAGCTGCAATCTCACAATCTGAAATCGACGCTCAGGTGAACAGGGCATTTATTCTCGTCAATAAATGCAATTTGTTCTTAAATCGACTGAGTTTAATCCGAGGCAACAACCCACGGAAGCACCGAGGACGAAAGCTTGCCGCAAAGTGGCGCTCCGAATCAGGTAGTAACCCTGCTGTATGAAACTTTATTGTGATCGTTTTTCTTTGAAGAACTTTCTGCTTCAATCTGATGTAAATTGGCCGTACCCTTTTACCCAAACTCTACAAAATTGTCGTGGAGAAGAAGACAGCATGGTGTGTTGTGCTATGTACTGTAAAAATGACTTGTGCAAACGATTTTATTTGTGATATCGCTAACCGCCAACCGTTTTTTCCACCATGTGCTCGTCGATTTATTTTTGCCATCCTGCATAAATAATTGAGTAAATCCAATGTCATGCAGTAGGAACATTGCTACGAACATTCAGTAGTCATTCCTGCTCGAAATTGCAATGTTTTACGTAATTTTAGTGATTATTTTTACAAATTTTCCTTCATTCTTGAGTGCGTATGAATACGAACGCTTAGCTTTCAGTGATGCGACTTCGCTTACAGGCGCATCCGCCATGTTTTTTCCTTTGTTTGCGATCGGCAAAGCGAACTCTTTGAAAAATACAAATTTGATTTTGCGTATTTATGTCTGCAACTTTTGATCTTTAATGTGCGTCGCATTAGTGTTACTATGCAATGCATCAGTGGTGCTGCATGGAAATTAGTGTCATTTCCAGTGTTTTTTGTTATGAAATCCGAATGTGGTTTGGGAACTATTTTCTGCTGCGCACGTAGTCAACGAGTATCACTAGTGAGTGCAGCGGCATGGAAGATTCATTCATGTTGTCAGATGCGGCGATAGGTGGCGGCGTCGTAGATAAAATGGCGGCCCCCAGTGAAATTGCGATAGCATCGAATTTTGACTTTCTTTCGCCGATTTCTAGTGCTTTTGGACTGAATAAATTAACTGATGTTATGTGGCCAGCACGAGAATCAGGTAATGATAGTGTTGTTGAAGGCAATAATGATTTGCACCACTCCGATTTGCGTGATGACGATTCTGATAACAACGCAATTTTACCTCCTAGTAACGATGATGTAAATAGTGCTTCGTCTGTTCAAGACTGTGTTGTACCTACAGTGGATCAGCAGGTTGATAGGCTGACTGATAAATTAAAGCAACAGGAGCAATTAATGCAAAAATTTGCTTCTGAACTGCAGAACCAAGATGTTAGGCTAGATACTTCTTTGAGTGCTGTTACGAAACAACTGCAAACATACGAGAAGGTTGTTGATGCTAGAATGGATAAGATTGCTCAAACTTTGCAACAATCTTTTACTGATAAGATTAATGCTTCTCATTCCAACATGAGAGCTGATTTTCAGTGTAGTGTTGATACAATTTTAGCTGCACTGCTGCTCTACAGAATTTGACTGTTGATAGTAGTGTTCCTATTAGCAATACTTCTGGTATACCTCAGACTGTTGCACCCATGTCAAGTGTAGCTCCATCTATGAGCACAAATGTCTTCTAGTTCTAGTAGTAGCCAAGTTTCAACGAATGTGTTGAGCACTGCACAACAGGGCTCAGGGACTGTCTCTGTACCAATTTCATCTATTGGGTCGAACAATACTCCTACTAGTTGTGTGTTAGGCGTATTACACCAGTGTGTAGCTCCATCTATGATGACACAAACGACTGTTAGTACAGTCCTAGTATCATGATTGTTACTTCTTCAAATGTTGCGAGTACACCAATTACTACACCGATTGTTAGTGCTTCGCAGGTAAATGCGACCAGCTCTGTACCCAGTAACTATGTGGCTCCATCTATGACCACGTTACCAGTTTCAAATTCAGTTTCTTCTGCTGTAACTGTCACTACACCTGTACCGAATGTAGTACTGTCTTCACAAGCTTCTACTGTTGTTGCTCTTGCTGATGATACTTCACCATTGTCCATGGCTGCAGCTTTTTCTCAGGCATTGAGTACGATTTCCCTTACAGAAAAATTTGGTCACAAACAGACCCAATTTAAGTCCCAAAATGGTCACAAGGGCCCAAACTGATCCCAAACTGGCCACAGCAGACCCCAGTACCTGAGGTTTTCAAATGTATGATTCAGATTGGCCCTGGTTTGACCCCATGTTGATCCCAAATCGTGACCTGCATTTGCCTATTGATCCCAACAGGCCCCACGATAGTCACAATTTGGGGCCTGTTAATTTTTAGACCCAAGATAGGGCCTAAAATGGTCAGGAATCATGACTTGACTAACTTGGTCCCAGTTTGACCCAATTGGTCACAATTGGTGACCAAGAATATTCAGGCTTGGTCACAAGACCTCCACTTGACCACGGTTTGGTGTTTTAGCAGCTAGATCCCACTTGGTCACAATTGGTGACCAATAATATTCTGTCTTGGTCACAAGACCTCCACTTGGCCACAATTTGGGACTTTAGCAGCTAGACCCCAGTTTGACCCCCACTTGGTCACAATTGGTGACCAATAATATTCAGCCTTGGTCCTAAGACCTCCATTTGGCCACGGTTTGGGGCTTTAGCAGCTAGACCACTGTTTGACCCCACTTGGTTACAAAATGTGACTTCAGAATATTAAAACTTTGTTACACAAGTCTAAAAAGTGGGGTGTTATTTTCAAAACATTAAAATTTAAACAACTTGGAGTCAAAATGCCACACATTTATTCTATTACATGGGGGATCTTGATTACAACAAAATAAATTTTGAATTGAATAAACTGAAAAAAAAAATTAAAGCCTTAAAAGCTCAAGGATGTTCGAGTGTTTTCATAAATCATAAGCCTTAAAAGGTCACCAAAAATTCAGGCAGCCTAAATGTTAAATTTTAAGTTTGCAGCTAACAATTAAAAAAAAATTATTTTATTGTTCAATTATTGAAATTTTGTATCTTAGTTATAGAGTTAACTAATTTTAGTTACCAGTTTGTTTAATTATAAATGTGTTGCACATACAAATGTTTGGAAGCTAACTCTTAATAAGTTTTTTAATGGAAGCCAAGTTCAGTCTAATGTTGAGAATATCAAACTGCAGCCCTTCCTTAATTTTGTGTAGATTTTATATATGTAAAAAATGGCTTCTAAAGTATAAAACAATTAATGTCAGTTAATTATTTAAAACAAAGTCAAACCGTCCTTAACTTTACTAAAAATCAGTAAATGGAAATGTAACATCCATAACTTTTCACCGGTACGGAAAAGTGCCTATATAAGATTTACTGACTAGAACAAAACATGTCGGTGCAGCAAGGAAAAAAGGCAGAGTAGGTAAGTGAAGGGTTAAGTACATCGTGCTAGTGTCAAGTGTGTGATGTGGTGTTATAAATAGTGCAATAATGTAGTTTAATTAGCTTAGGAATGACACCTAACATGAAAATAATATAACAGAATTCAAATATCAACTGTCACTTTTTCTTTTGTCTGGGATCAAGGGAAAAGCTGTGCCTTTTTTGGTCACATACTGGGATCAATTTGGGGCCAAATAACTGTAGTCTTCTTGGCCCATTTTAGGTCCCAAACTGGGGTTAATTTGGGACAAATCAGCATTAGGTCCTTGATTGGTCACAACCCGGGGTCTAAAACGGGTAAATTCAAAGAATCTACTGAACTGTGGATTTTTGTTGGTCACGAATTGGGGCCAAAGATTAGGTCACAAAGCCCTGAATAGGTCCCGTATGTTTCAATAGGGGGTCTAGTTGGGGGGGGAGGGGGGGCTACTGTAGACCCCACAAAGATCCCAATTTGACCACTCTCGTGACCAAATATTTCTGTATGCTTCCACCGCAATTAAACCCAGAAACGAGGCTTGAGGAATGGATCAACCGCATGGATGATTATGTATGTAAAATGCAGCTGGAAGGTGTACCGCTACATACTTTTCTTCGTTCAGTGCTCCTAGGGAAGTACAAGGAGTGGTGGGATGCTTATGCAACCCCGACTTTGTCTTGGGCCGACGTTAAAGCAGTTTTTCGTGAAGATTTTATACAGTATAAATCTGATGGCATTCTTTTAGCTGAGATTGCGACTATGCAACAACGTGCCAATCAGACACCTCTTGAATTTTTGGCTGCGATCTTGAGCAAGTGTAGTAAACTAACTCGTCCTCTTGATGACGCGAGTCTCATACAAATGTTTCTCGAAGGCCTATCTGTGGAAGTTCGTGATTTTGTTGCAGGTAAAGAACCAAAAACGCTTCAGAGCTTGAAGGACTCAATTCGCAAACTACCTTCACGGCATAAATTGCCTTTGCGTGAGAAAACAATTTCTCGCAATTTTAAACAAACTCACAGTATGAATGTGGACTCTACAACAACTCTGTATTGAATTTGCCTGAGTCTAATTCTGTTTTGCATGCTTCTTTAAGGAAGGAACCTTCTTCGAAGGAAACTTCTGCTAGCTTTAGTGATAGGGGTGTCCCTGCACAGCCGATTAGCGGACGACAAAGTGCACGATTGACTGTGTCCAATCCTAGTTTAAATTCAGGGGTAAAACCTGGTGCCAACGATACTGCTCCAGTTGAACTGTCTCAAACTGCTGCAGGTAAGGTTCAGACTCAGGAAAGAATTCAGGTTATTTCTGGTGACAGTGCTAAACTGAACACATGTATTCAGGATAAGTCGCATTCTGAGGGCGTTTCTGATAGTAAGAATACTGGGCTTTTCTCTTGTTTGTCTGGGGACGTTAAACCTAAATCAAAGAGGAAGGGTTGGTTACCTCAGGAGGTTTGGGCAAGGGATAAGATTTGCAGAAAATGTAACTTAGTTGGTCACATTCAATGTGATTTGGCGTTCGAAAAATGATGAGCTTTCAGCTCGTAGGGTGCCAATTGAAAATGATTTGTCTTATATTGATGCTATGATTAAAGGCTCCACTTTCGCCTGCTGTCTAGATTCAGGTGCTAAACGCAGTGGTTTGTTAGAATCTTGGTTCAAGGTCATCGCACCAAATGAAGTCATGCGACCGTACGAGGGCACACCTTTTCAACTTGCGAGTGGAGAGACTGGCTTGAAACCACTAGGAGAAGTCACCCTCACAGTGATGATCAACGGACGTCACACGATCGTTGACTTTGTGATCTTCAAAGACCTTGGCGATAATTGTATCTTGGGAACAGATTACATGATGAAGTCAGGCCTTGTGCTCGACGTTGCTAACAGAAGAGCCTACTTCAATACGAACTTCAACGCACCTTTCCCGCTCAGAGAATGGTACAAAGGCAAAGACGCATCCTTTAACAGTACACCAATGTGGAAGATTGCTACATCATCCAGCGATGAAGAAGGACATTTTAATGTGATGACACCTCAACAGTTCTTGCAACTCGACGAGATGTTGGACAAGAACGCAGACATTTTCCCTGGAAGATTGGGTTTGACCAACTTAACCGAGCACCGTATCAAGTTCAAGTCAGAACCTCGACCTTTTGTAGCCAAGTACCATCGTCAATCGCCGCAGATGAGGCGCGAGATGCAGAAGATGATACGAGAGCAGGAAAGGGAGGATAAGATTGAACCTTTAGTCAATGGGGAAGTTTGTTCTTCATGAAAAGGAAGACTGATGGATCCTTCCGCCCCATTTTGGACTATCGCATGTTGAATGATCAGTTGGAGAACGATAGCTACCCTATGCCTCGCATAGAGGAGATGCTAGAATTCTAGCAGGCAAAACGTATGTGTCAGTGCTAGAGGGACATTCTGGCTTTCACCAGATACCCATTGCGAAGGAATCAAGGGATTGTACGACTTTCATTTGTAGTGAAGGCGCTTGGACATGGAAATGTTTGCCTTTTGGTTTGAAAAACTCCTCGGCAGTGTTTCAGAGGACCCTGACCAAGGCTCTCGGATACTTATTAGGGACAGTGTGTGTACTTTATGTTGATGACATAATTGTAGCCACCGCTTCCTGGGAAGAACATCTTGCTGCCATCGAGAAGATCTTCAGCAGATTTAGGCAACACGGTTTCACGCTGAAACGGTCAAAATGTAACTTTTGCCTACCAATAATGACAGTCTTGGGAGACACGGTTGGAGCAAGAGGAATCCATCTAAAAGGAGAGCATATTGCTGCTGTCACGAACTACCCTTGACCAAAAGACGTGAAAGGTTTACAACGTTTTATGGGTTTGGCAAATTATTTTCGAAAATTTGTCAGGATTTTCTCAACCATAGTCAGACCGATGACACGCCTGATAAGAAAGACTGAGAAGCTACTGTGGTCACCGGAAGCGGAAGAGGCCTTCCAGACTATTAAGACGAGAATTGTCAACTCGGATGCATAGCAGTTACCGGACTACTCGCAACCTTTTCAAGTCGAGACAGACGCAAGTGATGAAGGCATCGGAGCGATGATCACGCAAGAGAAGAATGGTGTACGACGTGCGATAGAATTCTACAGTAGAACTCTTAGCGACAGAGAGCGTAACTATACGACTTTCGAAAAAGAGGCTCTCGCAGCTGTGACAGCGATTGACCGCTGGCGACATTATCTTGAAGAAACGCATTTTACGCTGCTGACCGATTGCGAAGCGTTAAAATGGGCCTTGAGTAACAAGAACAACACAGGAAGGACTGCGCGTTGGGCTTTGCGTTTGCAAATGTTCGACTATACAGTTTGTCATCGCCCTGGGACAACAAACGTCGTGGCTGACGCTTTGTCTAGAGCACCTTTGCCAATGTTTACAATCAGGCTGCAACCGAATCTACCTGTTGACAGCAAAGACTCGTTGCGTGCAGAACAACGCAAAGACCCGGAAATCACGCTCGTGACTAAGATTCTCACATCACCTTTGGAGACCAAGAAGGATGTCTCTGCTAAGAAACTCGACCATGTGCAGAAGAACTTTCAGATTCATGATGGTGTAGTGTATTATGAAGACAAATCGTTCAAGGACAGGGGAAGAAAGTTCGACAGACTATGAATTTATGTACCCCGTACCCTTCGTCACTCTTTCCTCTCGGAACAACATGATGCTGTTCAATCCGGTCACCTCGGCATTGCGAAAACAATGGAGAGACTGAGATCCACAGCTTTCTGGCCTGGAATGTTCAGGGATGTGAAACGTTATATTCGATCCTGCCACCAATGTCAAGTATCAAAGCCTACCCAGCAGACGAAGAAAGGGAAGATGGTTCCAGTGACACCGACGGCACCAATGTCACACTTGGGAATCGATTTTGTTGGCCCCATGCCCACCACTACCCAAGGGAACCGTTACGTACTCTCGTTAGTTGATTACGTTACCAAGTGGGTATGGTTTGTGCCCACTCGCCATGCCACAGATAGAGCAGCAGCGGTACATCTGTTCACAGCGTCAGAAGCAGAGGCCCACCGCAGGTACTTATCTCGGACAACGGCCCGGCTTTTGTGTCAAAGCTCATTGAGGAGTTAACGAAGTTGACTAACATAGAATTACGAAAGATCTGCGCGTACCACGCCCAGTCAAACGCAACAGAAAGAGTTAATCGTACACTGAAGAATGCCATAAGATCGTACATTGGTATGAAACACAATGCATGGGGACCGTTGTTACCCAACTTAGAAGTTGCCTACCGAACGATTCCGCACGCAAGTACTGGCAACACACCATTCTTTCTTTTGTATGGACAAGACCCTTCGTCTGTTTCGAAGTTAGTTTATCTTCCGACCCAGAAACCCAACCAGACCCTTGATGCGTACTTAGAGGATCATCAACGTCACCTTGATGATGCCAGAGACCTTGCTAGAGCGCACCTGCAAGAGGCTGCAAGGAAATGCAAGATCACCTGACGCCAGACGAAAAGACTACCACTTCCGTGAATAAGCTCGTGAAATTGTAGGCTCACTTCAAGTCTGATGCTTCGAAAGGCAGATCGAAGAAATTGGCTCCAGTTTATCTTGCGCCGTATCGCATTCTTCAACGAAAACGAGACTTCAACTATGTAGTGCAGAACATAGATAACTTGAACGATATGCGTACTGTCAATGTCGTTGATCTAGAGCCGTATTATGACCCAGTGAGCATGATGGACGAATATAATGATGAACAACGCCTCGAGGAAGAAGAGAAACCCGTTTTCCACCCCGACATCGAAGCCATTGTCTGTGGTACAAAGACTGTGAAGACAGTCTACCCTGGTGACATTCCGATACTTTCGGACGACCCAGCCGATAAGCTACAGGGAGGCAACAAGTATGTTTGGCAAAAGAACCGCGAATTCGACTGTTTACCCTACTACAGGATAGGTGAAGAGGTGAAATTTTTCACGAGGATTGCCGACGATGGGAAACCGGAATTCAAAGGACCCTTCAGAGTTGTGAAGCGCCTGACTCAGTTCCTCTACAGTCGTCAGAGTTCGATTGATCCCAACGATGTGCGTAACCAGATCCACGTCTACAGCATGACACTGATTTCTTATGTTTGGGCTCCCATCATGGTGAAACATGGAGTGCGCAGTGTTCTTCAAGAAAGCTCCGCTGACGAACTTTCCGTTGGTGAAACAAGTGATAGTGGTGTTGATAAACTTTCCGTTGATACCAGGGTTGCTTCGGCATCTAACAAACTTTCCGTTGATGCTCCAGAGTTTATTCCGAGATCACAAGTGCTTCAATAAATTCACAATGATGATGACAGTGAGTGGTCAGAAGTTGACGAAGATGACAGTGTTGTTACCCAATCCTCGTCTCCTCAGACACGTATTGCTCAGAAGACATGTGTGATGTCCTAGGCGGGGACACACCTTAGCCCAGCGTGGGCACCAATGGTAATAAACACACGGACTACCAGAGTGTAGGCTACAGCTGATAAGACAGCGAACTTCCTGTTTACTGCTCCTTAAGTACAGGGAAGTCATGTGATACACTTAAGATTATATACAATTATGGAACAGCCTATTTAGTGGTTAAAGGGTTATCTTGGTAGGGTTAACATATAGACATGAAATTGATGGCTGCCATTGTGGAGCACACAAGTGACGACTCCACAATGCAGCGAGCGAAAAAAAAAAACAGAAAAAAAAATAATCTAAGCCTAGCTGGAAATAAAATCGTGATTACGAAGGCAAGATGTATTTTTTAGTGCACTACCTATTTTTAAAGAAAGATACATAATTTTTCGCTTTCGAGGAAAAACTAAACACTATTTTTGAAAGCTGTTTTACAAAAATAAAGAACTGAAGATGTACATGATTAAGCAAAAAATTAAACATTAATAAACTGGCTGAAAACTTGCCAGTTTTAAATTTCTGTTTTGGTTTCTAGAGCAATTTTACAATAAATTTTAATGTTGTTTTAATTTTCATAGCCTTTTTTGGTTAATTTTCTTTTTGCAGCAACCATTTCTGCAGCTGAAACGCTACAGCGTTGCTGTGGACAAACATCTGGATTAGGCTTCACCGGAGTGTGAATTGCGGCTCCAAGCAATTTTTTGTTCCGATGTCGGAAGTGTTTAGGTACATGAAAAGACAAAAAGATACAAAAAAGATAAAATCGTGAAATCAATTTTTCACACGAACAACAAAATACACTTACATTTTTACCTAATTTTAAAGGTGGACATTTTTAAAATTAACAGAGCCAATTCTCTGCACGAACAACTAGGGGACAAAACGTTTTAGCGTTACTCGCTACAGTTTAAAAAGAACTATCATTTAATTCACATATAACGGATTACAACAAAAAAAAACGAAGTTGTAGCCAAATGGTAATTTTACAAAAAAACTACAAATTGAGCTTGTCTGGAGCTCTACGCAGTCTCTTTGAACGATGAGCATTTTGAAGCTGCGCTGCAATGTCAACCTGTGTTGGTGAAAGCACAACTTTGCGTTTATTGGGATTCGGTTTCGCTTTTTTGTTAGCATGACCTGGCTTCGGTGGTGATTGCTTAGTGGACGGTGACGTAATAATCGATGGAGATTGTGACCTTTCTGGCTTAGAATTTCCTTCAAGAGGGGCGCTGGTAGTAGCCAAAGGTGATTGGTTATTTACGTTAGCAGACTCATCCACTTCGTGTGTGTGGGGTAATTTCGCTGGGGATTTCCTGCCACCTGGTGACTTGCGATGTAAATTCTCAGGTGATTTTGCAAGCTGTTGGATTGGTGGAATTTTTCCCTCAGTAACGGAAATTGACTTTCTGGATTGGCCGAGCGATCGACGCTCAGGAACTACGTCAGCGAAACTTGGCTTTTCACGTTGTTTGCCGCCAAAAGACATGCGTTTGAAATTTGAGTGATGTTGCTCATTATTATTCACGAAAGAATTACTGCTTTTCGCCGTCGAAACAAGTGCGTTTGGAGGCTGTTCTGGATAATCATTTTCCTCGGTATGTAACCTTAGCTGTTCGCGATGTTTGCGAATCGTATTACCGTTAGTATCAACGATAGTATAGGACTGATTTTCACATTTTTGGTTAACCATACCGACTGACCATAGCCTATCATTTGTTGTTGAAAAGTCACGATACCAAACCTTTTCACCTATTTGATACGTTTTCAACTCACGATGGTAGGTGCTCTGTACTTGTTTTAATTGTTTACGGCGTACGGCTGCAATAGGGTCAGGGAACAATAAATCCAGCCGAGACTTTAATTCTCGGTTAAAATATAATTTTCCGGGTGTTGCTTGCGTGGTAGCGGAGATAGTGATTCGTGCTGATAACAAGTAGGAATTTATACTCTCTTGAATAGTAGACCCCTGTCGCCGCGCGGCCTTGTAGACTCTCTTGAAATTACGGACGTATACCTCAGCCAAACCGTTGGTCCAAGGCGCAAAACTTGGCCCGGTCATGTGCCTAATTCCGTTGGATTTTAACCAACTTTGGAATTCTGCTGACAAAAATTGGGCAGCATTGTCCGTAACTAAGCTGTCCATTAAACCATATAAAGCTATATGATTGTTTAAAACGTCAATGACACGCGCGGACGTTGTTGACTTCATTTTATGCACAAAAGGAATTTTTGAATGTGCGTCTACAAGAATGAAAAACATGTAATTGTCCATCGGGCCCAAAAAATCAGCGTGTAAGCGATTGTTGGGTTTTAGTGGATATTCCCACGTATGCTTAGGACCTGACGTTTGAGTATCTTTATACTCTTGACAATTTTGGCATGATTTGACTTTATTTTCAATGTCAGAGTCAATCTTAGGCCACCAGACTTTTTGTCTAGCTAAACTTTTCAATTTAACTATGCCTAAGTGAGCACTATGTAGATCTTTCAAGATTTGTCTCCGCAAGGCCGTCGGCACCAGGACTCTATACCCCCAAAATAAGGTTTCGTTTTCGACAGAGATTTCAGCACGACGTGTGAAGTACGGTAACAGATCGGGAATTTCGCATTTGTCAGGCCAACCATGGTTCACATAACGATAAACTTTTGAAAGGATTTTATCACGTTTACTTTCAAGAACGAGAGTCTCGTTTAAAACTGGAAGATTAGAAATAGTTTCTAAAGCAAGAATATTGTACTGCTCTTCTGCTTTCTCGAATGTCTTCCTCGGTATTTGGGAGGGGAAGGCGCGATAAAGCGTCTGCCGTCAAATTAAGTTTACCGGGAATGTGTTCGAATTCGTAATCGTAAGCATCACTGCCCAACGCTGAACCCTGGCGGCTGCCATCTGCGGTATTCCTTTTTTAGGGCCAAAAATCCAAACTAAAGCCTTCTGATCAGACTGCAGTATGAATCGCTGACCATAAACATATTCATGAAACCGTTTCACTCCCCAAGCCACGCTGAGCGCTTCCCGGTCAAAATGCGAGTAGCCTCTTTCCGCTTGAGTGAGTTTACGTGAAGCGAAAGCTATCGGCCGTGATTCACCGTTTATCATGACATGCATCAGGCACGAGCCTATTCCGTAGGGTGAGCCGTCACAAACGAGTTTGAGCTTTAATTTCGGATCGTAATGAACCAGAACTTTTGATTTAAGAAATAATTCTTTTACTTTACTCACGGCTCGGTCGCATTCTGCCCCCCAAACCCACTTCACACTTGGGCTTAACAAACGTGTTACTGGTGACAGAATATGAGCGAGATTCGGTAGATATTTTGAGTAATGGTTTACAAAACCCAGAAAGCTCTGTAGCTCTTGAATACATGTTGGGTTAGGAGCGTTTGTGACTGCTTCGATAACCTCAGGGAGTGTATGCAGGCCTTCTGCATTTATCATGTGGCCTAAATATTTTAACTCAGGCCGCGACAGTTTGCACTTTTCGATCCTAAGTTTGGCTCCTGCATCTTGTAAAGCATTTAACAGTTTATTTAACGATTCGTCATGCTCACCCCCCTTCCCGCTCACCAGGATGTCGTCATAAAACGGGAGACATTTGGGGATTTTACTGGTGACTTGAGTCATTACCCTCTGGAAAATTCCAGGACTGGACGCCAGGCCCAGGGGTACACGAAGCCATCTAAACAAACCCAGGGGTGTATTTATTGTCAAAGCTTCTTGTGACTCTTTGTCGAGTTCAATTTGCAGAAATGCATCCTTAAGATCGATAAGGGAAAAAGTGTCACTGCCTGCTAATTCACTGAATAATTCTGCGGCCGTGGGAACTGGATAGTGGTCGACTTCGAGTTGAGGGTTCACGGTGGTTTTATAATCACCAATCACTCGGATTTGACCATCCGCTTTGTGAACTATGACGATCGGCGTAGACCACTGAGAAGTTTCCACAGGCTCTAGATTTCCAAGGCCAACCAATCTACGAATTTCTTGGTTAACCTTTTCTTTAAGTGCTAACGGAACCGGTCTTACACGACTGTACACAGGCTTGGCATCAGGTTTTAAATGAATTTTGGCTTTAAAATTCTTAAACTAACCCATGCCTTCAGAAAATAGCTCCGGGAAACCCTTCACTATTTCGGAAGTGTCAACTGGCGTAATGCTAGTTTTAATTTTCTTAACACTTTTCTTAGGTTTCACTTTCGTTTGTAGGTCGTAAAAAGGATGGAAATTAACTCGAAAAATA
Source organism: Lithobius niger (assembly GCA_023313725.1). Taxonomy (NCBI): domain Eukaryota; kingdom Metazoa; phylum Arthropoda; class Chilopoda; order Lithobiomorpha; family Lithobiidae; genus Lithobius; species Lithobius niger. The sequence goes on from JAHWFP010032609.1 coordinate 50,808, forward strand.
GAAAGCCAATCCTTTCCCATTAATGCAGGTTTATATAATTTTGAAACTAAAGCATCCAAATGTTCGATTTGACCTTGAACTTCAACCTTCAGACTTACAGTGTAAATCGTGTTCTCAATTCCGTCAGTGTATGAGTGTATCGAGTACGGACTGAGTTTTAAAGGACAGTCCGCAAAATATTTTTGATGCCACTCAATAGGGATAATGGATGCATCTGCCCCGGAATCAAGTTCCATTTCTAGCTTGACACCATTTAGGCAGACTGGCATTTTCCATTTATAGATTTTCATAGAATTAACTACTACTATTATTTTGTTGGTTTGTAGGGGAATTGAAATCTGGTCCGCAGCCTGACTCAGTCCAAGAGTATTATTTTTCAGTACAAGATAGTCGTTGTCTGAATCGTCATCAGACCCGGAACCAGACTCTGAATTTTCGGCTTCAACATCCTGGTCTTCTTCACTATCACTTTCGCTATCGCGTTCGAGTTTGTTGACGCGTTTTTTGTAGCTATACTTTTGTTTAGTGTTCGGCCTAGCCTTAAAATTTGTGCTAGAACTTGATTTAGGGTGGTCGAGTGATTTTAAAGTTCTATTCGAATGACTAGCTTTTCGGCACACGGCTTTTAAATGGCCGACAGTGTGGCAACGGCCACATGTATAGTCTCGATATTTACAACGTGTTTTCACGTGGCCATTTTTGCCGCAACAATAGCAAATGAAATCCTTAGTGGATTTAGGCCTACTTGATGTTTTGCCCGATTTTTTAGCTACGTAGTTAACAGCTCTAGAATGGCTTCTCAAAACGCTTTGGTCTGTTTCAGCAGATTCTAAGGATAAAGCTAAGGATGTTGTAGCCTTTAAATCCAGAGTCTGCTTCAACAACTCGCGTTGAATGACTTCTGATTGGATCCCCCCAATTAGGCGATCCCTAATCATTTCGCTGTTAATGTCTTTAATTTTTGCGAAGTCACAATACTTCGTCATTAGCTTTAAGGCAGCTAAATATTCCCCGATACTCTCATCTGATTTTTGCGATCTTCTAAAGAATTTAACACGCTCAGATACCACTGAGGGCACTGGCTCAATGTCGTCTAAAACTTTTTTAACGAGCTCATCAAATGTTAATGAGTCGGGCAAATCAGGTGAGAGGATATTAAGAATTCTATCAAACATTTTCTGGCCCACAGATGCCATTAGAAAATTAACTTGCTTGGTTGCTGGTATTACTTTAGCTAAAAAAAAGTAACGAATTCGGCTGGAGTATTTCTCCCATGTGTCAGACTCGCAATCGAATTCCGAAAATAAACCAGCGGTTTTAGACGAACCCATGTTGACGTCGTCTTCACTATCACTAGATTCTAAATTTAGATTTAAATTAGAACTAGCTTCATTAACGCTTGCGTTCACTACTGAATTATTTTCAGTTTCACTATCACTGCTAACTTTAGCAGTTACAGGTGGTTTGCTACCGACACCTGTCTTTGGCATAAGCCTACAAAATTAAATTAAATTAAATTTAATTACAATCCTGTTTAACATGCAAGGATTAAACTGGAGCACTCAAGACTACCGGTCACTTATTTAAACATAGAAATAAATCAAGCTTGACTGTAGCCTACCTAGTTGTATAAATTAACTGCCTACAAGTTAAATTTAAAGGGACTAGGCTTTGAAAAAATGTTTTACGTTCACCATTTGCAACGTTTTACAAAACAACACTTCTGGCCTAAGCCTCAGCACAGACCAGATTTCACTAAGTTTGAGCATAAACCTACGGTGTTAAATTTTACACCGGCACACACTAGCCCGAATATGGGCAATGGCACAATCGAATTTACAAGGGTTAATTTAGCAGCGCATTTTTCGAACCTTCAGGTTTATAGTACTGCCTGTGCGGACACGCCAGTGCGTCGCTCTAGAACACTGCCAAGGTAAAATTAACCATAATAAATCCAATTGCCCACTTCGGTTCTAGTTGTTAAGGTACTAAATTTAACT
>JAHWFP010032609.1:57807-77500 GCA_023313725.1 Lithobius niger
GGCAGGCAACTGCCCAATTTCGGAAATCAGTGACAACTGTTCGTGTCCTCTCTGATCTTCCCCATCTGACCGAGTCGGCCGGGGGGGGGGGGGCCATAAGCTTCGATAACTTTCCGTGTTAGAAATATCAGCGTCCTCGAGTCGTTCAAATCTTCACCCAAATCCTGAACTACGGGTGCATTTCTACACTCTTCAGTCCTCGTCCTTTTCCTCGAGTTTCCCTAACTTGGGTCTTCACGATTCAAAGTATGTCAGATTGGTGGAAAAGCAGCAATTCTGTTTGCCATCTTTTGACTCACAAAAATAAACGGTTTTGAAAAAAATTTCACCTCTTCGTTTTTTTTCTGGCCTCGAAGTTTATTTTTCGGTTTCGGTCGTTTTACCTTCCAAAATCTACTTTTAACTTCAATCGTAATACTGTTTTAATTCTAACAATATCAAAATTCTTAAGTTTACTCGCTTCCGGTGCCTTAAATAATGAGCACTTCGTTAGCTCACTACAGGCAATTTCAGCGTTCAACACGTTTGTTAAAAAGTGCGCTTCAACACTATTTCAACCTTTGCAATTAAATATTCGTTATGGTGGGCAGTTGCATTCCCTCCACGCAGAAAATAATTGTAGTTTCCCTTTTTTTCTGAAGAAGAACGGCGATTTTAACTTCGCTCGGTTTTTATACCTAAACGAAGCAAAATACTGCTCTTAGCGAATTAATTTTTAACTTCACTCAGAACCTCCGTGTTTAACATTATTCTTTTGCAAGAAGAACGGGGTTTTTCCTTTCAGTCTAATTAATTCAATTATTAGAAAAGAAAACGGCTTCCCAAGGGGTCCAACACGCAGATATTGGCTGGATCTTGAGTTACGCCCAAAAATCGTAATTTTCCCAATGACGAGCGTTTTGTACATTCGCTCACTACTGGTCCAACTACAACCGTTTTTACTTTAATTTCTGTATTCCCATTAACAGAAAAGAAAGTGGGTATTTTTATTTCGAATTTCAAAAGCATCAAAATAAAAATTGGTGTTTATGGTTATACGAGCACGCAGGCACTGGCCGGACTTCACAAACAACCCCTAATTTGGTTCGCTCACCAATTGGAACTTTTTACCGTATCGGAAGCATTTAAAAAAAAAATGTCGGACTCTAATTCCAATGGCCAGGCCCCAAAATATGTAAGTACTTGCTACGGAAGTGGACGATTAGTTCAAAGCAAGGCTCAATCCTAATTCACTCCTCACTGTATGGCTAGGGGACCGTACACATAGCATTACATATTAGGTATTAGACTAAGTTTGGCAGCTTATTCTAACCCTCGTCTCAACTCAGTGGTTCAGACTTTCAGTTTGACCACCTAACACCAAGTGAGGATTCGTTGTTCCGACCCTTCTTATAAAGGGGGCCGAGAACAATAGAAGTCCCCTGAGGCATTACGTCATGTGACGGGCAAACAGGTGCAATCTGGTCCTGACTGGTTTAACACTAGGACACGGCTCGCTACCCGGATGCGGGCATTGGGCCAACTGCCATGTGTGCATGGAAGTAAGCTGCGCACAGCATCCATGTTTAACGGCAAGGTGCAATATGGAGCGGCAACTCCGTAGTTTGCGTGTTGCCGTACGTGTAAACCTGTTACATCCCTTCCCCCTCCAAGAGTTCGCTTAGGCGAGAGGAGACCTACCTCCACATAATACTAAGGGACACCTAACCTACAGCAAGGTTGGTGTTACTTTTCGGTGAGCGCATATTTATTTCATAACACTTAACCTATGACAAGAGTTTCACGAACTTAAACCAGGCCTGTGATGGTGAAGTTGGTAACAACTGGCCATACTTATTGTTAATTACTAAACATGCTCACATCACAAATAAAATTCACAATCGCATTCTTCGTTACGACGCACTTTTCGTCTACTAAAGTTCAAAATGTCTGCATTTAAATGCCTTCTAACCATTATGAATACTACAGTCACAGAATTTCTTGATTAACACTCAAAAAATTCTTGCCACACTCAAACGGTTTCTTTCCACTGTGTTTGTGTAATAATGTCACTACACTCCCTACAAATGGCTTCATTATCCACCAATTTATCTGTTTTTGTGTTTGTTACGCGTTTGTTTGCCTGCCAACAAACTTGCACAATGTTCACATTCTCGTACTTCTCCTAACAGTGTCTGAATTTTTGCCTCGTTGAATTAAAATTCTACCTGTTTTTTTATTTTTTTACCCAAAGTTTTGAGTTTTTTTCCTCTCTAGCACCCAAATTTTGTTTTTGTTCCATATTCACTCGGTTTATGAATTTTTGTCTTTCATGGCATCAAAATTTTGACTAGAGTTTTTTTTTCTTGGATTTAATATTTTTTTCTAATATTGCCTTTCAATTACATTTTGAATTTTTACCAACTTGGTATTTAAATTCTAATCGTTCGGAACACTGTTTTGTTTTTAAGCTTACACTTTTTTACTTTTGAGTTTTGACTATTTGTCTTATTGCAAAGTGGAGGGTTTTGTCTGTACACCTTGTAAGTTTTTATTTCAAACAACATATTTTTTTTTCCAGTTTTTGGCTTCGAACTTTGCTGACTTCTCTCAAGAATTAAAGTTTTACTCTTTGGATGAAGATTCCGACTCGGTACCTTCTGAAGACATCTCAACATCGGCAACATCGTCAGGTCTAAGTACCGTAAATCATGTATTAAACGCCCAGTTGTTGGAGCTAAAGCCCACCCCCCTAAAAAGTCAAAATCATGAAACGATGGAGCTAACGCCCACCCCCTAAATCTTTGGTTTTTCTGTGACAAAATTAACTAAAAGCATCATATTTCTATCTCACATACGCCACATAATTTTTTTCAATTACAGTAGTACTTTTAACAATAATTAGGAGTATATCAGTGACTAGGCAATGACTGTGTCCTAAATGATCCTTGAGTACCTTTAACCAAGCCCTATTCACTCGCTCCGAAATCTAGCCACGGTAGCGACCAGAGTACTCACGATCAAAACGTGGTGCGCCATCTGTCGCATCTGGCCACAAGTATAGTGGCAGCTCATGTCTCCAACTACGTCCGGGGAAATCCAAGATGGTGGCGACGTGTGCTCACGGCGACTGCTCGCGTTATTGGATGCGCTAGTCATGGGGCTCGACGTCACTTCCGCTGTTGTCGGCAGTTGCTCTCGTGGCGAATTTGAGAAACTAGAGTATTCTGGCCAAATGTTGGGTCGCGGTGCTTGCGCGGAAAGCATACCGAGTGAGTTACCCCGTAACGAAGTGTAGTTATTAATCGAAGCTTTAACAGTAACTTGACATTAGGAAAATAACATGGATGACGTTATTTTCAGTCTGTTACATGACACGTGGCCCAAAAGGTTTATTTCTTCTCTTCAACATTATTTTCCTTGAATTCAGTCGTTTTCTAATCTCAAACTTAAAAGTTACGTTACAAAAACAGGACTGGATTACAAACGATATTCAGCTGAGTGGATCAGAATGGATCTATGAACACAGGGTCATCAATCATAGCTCAGCAGTAAATAATGGCTTAGTCATATTGTATCCCTCAGCTCAAGTTTAAAATAAATATCAACATTATGTGTTATTAAATGGGAACGAATTAAATTCATAATATAAAATTATTGAAATTAGACATTCTCAAAATTTATTTGTTAATTTACTGCTGAACTGCTCACCAGCAGTTATGGATACCACCTTAGATATCGGCAGGGTGCATTAGCTGACTGGTTCCCGGTAAAAGTAATTGATAATTATAATTTTAAAAGGTGTACATTAGAATTTTTATTTTGCAAAATCGTGAAAGCTACATAAAATTCCTGTGTAACAAACTTTATTACTTAATAATAACGCAATAATAATGTTTAAACCTTACTTTGTTGTACCACAAGACTCATGCAGTTTTACTATCAATTGTGCACCTTCCAGATAACCACTGAGTGCAATCGTTTGTTTTGTGAGTGAGCTGCAGAGACTACTGCAATTCGAATTTATTGCATTTAACCCTGTTTGAATTTAATTAAACTGATGTAAACTGCATCCCAAACACTTGCGACTGCTACTGATACAAGGAGCTATTAAAAAAATAACTCTTGGCTGTGGTGATTGTTCCAAAGGTAAAAGTGCTTCAAATAAGGCCTATATGAAACTGGAGAATGATGTAGTTTCTTTAGCTAGGTTTACTTAAAACTTAACGAAATTTATTTACAATTTTTTTTAAATTTAATATTAAAAGATTTGTATAATACACACTGTGGAGGTTTAATGTAACCTCATGTAGATGTTAAAAACATGATAAAGAAAGTCAGTTTTACCATGGTGGGCAGATTTGTCTGGTTGATTCCGATAACGAACGAGACTCGGAGCCATCATTTTGTTTACAAATTTGCGGATGATCTTTTTAACGCCAAATTAACTGCATAAGCCCATGGGCGTTTAATACGCGATTTACGCTAAGTACAATTTTTCATCATCTCCAGCCGTTTGTTTTGAAGTGGATTGTTGAGATTGGCCGCCCGTGGGTTGTCCTGCGCTCAGCTTGACTGTTGTTTCCTTGGCGGGCTTGCTGGCAACTTCCATAATTTGTTGAATGCCCCACGGGTTCCGATATTCCGTCGACATAGTAGCAGAAAATTTTGACCAATGCTGCCCGGTCCACACCTGACAAGACACATGTTGTTGGGGGGGGGGGTTGAGTTGACTTGTTTACCATCTTCTTTACTACTGCTGGCTTTGGTGCAGGTTTTGGCCGAGGGGGACACTTCTTCCTGTCCTTTGAGTGGCATGGCTTCTTCCTCTGGCTGCTGCTAGACGTAGCATCTTTTTCTTCCCGGTCGTTTGTGGCTCCCCATCTTTGCTTGCCTCTTCTGCCTTAGCCTTTTCCTTGGCTTCAGCCTTACGTGCTGCAGCCTGCAGTTTTTTCTTTCTATTCCCTGGCTCCTCCCACATCTTCCTTTGCCTTTCATCTTCATCACCTCTTGTGGCCATGACCAAATTTTGTGTGGCCTACCTTGCGACAAAGATTGTTTCCTTCCGTCTTTTTTTTCTTCTCCCATTGCCTTGCTTCCACCATGCAGAGCCTCGACGAAGTGATGCGCATTACGGCTTTCCCGTGTTTTAAACGATTTTTGTCGGACACGTTTTCGTCGTTCTGCGCAACACTCATTCCCGGGTTTACACATGCAAAACTATGCTAATCCGCCCACGGACTTCTAAATCCGGAAATAATACACACAATTGCTTCCGCTCTGCTCGAGACTGCCCGATTATTCTGCTCCCGTTTTAGCGTGGTTTGCTGGTAAACTATGCTGCTTTACAAGCCATGACAGAATTCGGTAAGAATACAAGCCTTTGTTACTAAATGCGAGATTTGGTATTGTCAGAGTTGTTGTAAAAGAAAAGGTTAGTTGTAGGTTGCTGGGTGGAAACTGATTTTAGCGAATTTTCTCTCCACCTCCTTTTTTCTTTTCTTTTTTCACATGAGTCGGGGAACTTAGACCCACACCCGTCTTCCATTTTCATTCCCTTCTCTTCTCCTGTTACCTGCCTTATTGCACCATTACATGTATGCTAATAATTCGTAACCAGAAGAGAAAAATCTTGCGATTTCTTGGTTTTAGGGCCTAAAACCGACCTAGTTGTGGGTACACATGAAAAATTACTAACCTGCATTATTGTTGCTGCCTGCTCCCCCCACCCCCGCTTTTGCAAGTTGTAAGGGTGGTTGGGTTTGTAGGGTAATGCTGGTGTATTTTGATGGTGGTTTCCTAGGAATACCTTGCTTCTTTTTCAGCGCAGGGACCTTTGGTGGGGTAACATTTGCAGGAAAAAAGAAGGGTTTGAGCCGGGCAAATATTCAGGGAACCGGTTTCACTTCCCATTGTAATATCACGTAGCATATATCACGTATGGTCCTGTAAATTTTGGAGCAAAGGAGGAGACTATCCCTCATGCTGCATTACTGAGAATATGTGTGCGGTGGGCGACATAATCTCCTACCTTTAGGGTTAGAGGTTTATGCTGTCTGTCAAAGTAGACCTTCTTCTGTGCCCTAGATGTTTTCATAGATTGTTTTGCTAGCCTATACATCTCAGAAAAACGCTGCACGATCTCCATTTGAACCACATTCTAGTCTTTGGTTTTTGCGGAGAGCGGTCTCGCCGTTAGTTGAGAGAGCTCATACCCCATGGACAAGCTTGGTTTCGTCCAATGTTCAGTTTCACTGGGTGTAAACTTACTTGACTCAGACACAGAACTTCGCATTGCAAATGCAAATTCCTGCAAATGGAGACCCTAATGGCAGTGAAACAACGCAACATGTGCTTTATCACCTTGTTCTGTCTCTCGACTACGTTAGCCATCGGGTTGGAAGGGGTTGCGTAATGGGTTTGGATTCCCCATGCGGCCCACAAACTACGCCATGTGTTAGCTATGAAACAGGGTCCTCGCTCTGAAAAAATTCTGTGGAAAAATCCCCAACGGAGTAAGACTTCTTTCACACATTCGGCTACCTGTTTCACTTTAGCCGTCCTGAGAGCAAACAGTTCTGACCAGCAACTGAATTTGTCCAGGACTACGAGTATCCAGCGTCTGCCTCTCTTGCTTACCGTTAAAGGGCCAATCAAGTCCACAGACACCCGTTTCCAAGGAGCACTAGGAGGATCTATCGTGGTCAGGAGTCCATCAGGTTTTGTAGTTGCAAGTCTGGCACTTCTCACAACTGCCAGGGACAATGATTTACCGCGGTCATAGTTCGCCATTTTTAGCTGGCCAAACTTAACGATTTTGCGATATTTTGCGGCCAACAATTACCGCTCTTTCCGCGATTTTCCATGAGGCAAAAGCTGATCGTGCGGCAAAATATGAATAGTGCGGCCAAAAAAAAATCGCCCTTAAGACCACTTGAAAAAGTTGGATCTCGGGACGTTTTCTTAAGAAAGCTACACGGTGGGCTTATGTTTTGGGTAAAATAAAAAGTACTTGTCTCGTAATTTTGCTTATTATGTAGGCTATGACAAGAACTGTAATTTTCTTTTCTTGAAGGCAAATTTTTGATCTGTAGCCAACTGCTATTTTTGCTGTGTTCTCTCATTTTATTTCTCCTATCCAAGTCTGGTAAAGGTAAGACACAGCCTGACAAACTGTCTTTTAGCTTTGTACTGCAGTTGAGTGTGTTTTGGTCCACTCCCACACTGCATCTCCCTACAGTAATTTGTAAAGCCAGGCTGCTTTGACATGGAAATCCTTGATGAACACCCTATAAAAGGCCATCATCTCCAGAAATCAACGAAGCGACTTTACGTTACTAGGCTCTGGAAATTCCTGGATTATCAATATCTTCTCAGGCAGAGGGGACAACTCATGTGGTCTTATGAGATAACACAGGTAAGAAATTTCCCCCTTTGCCCTAAGACAACAGTAACTCCTCTGCACTATAGCTAGGATTTAACGTGCTCCCGGACTCTTGCGAGCCCACTGCTGCCTATTGTGGACCCCATTATAGGGAGCCTATCCCTCTTAAGGATCTACTCTAGCATCTGGGCCTGAATGATAGCTCTTGTCTCCTTGTTTACAGGTCTATGAGGTAACCTAATAGGTCTTGCACCAGGTTCCACCTCAATTTTGTGCTGGTACAGGTGAGTGCTGCCTCGTTTAGATGTTAAAACATGCTTGTACCTGTTTAAACATCTTCTCAGCTGCTTTCGTTGTGTATTCGAGCAATGAGCTTGTTGAATTTTTTCCTCCAACAATGCGTCATCTTTAGCACGCCTCTCGATGTCTACCTGCACGTCCAATTGCTTCAGCTGCTCCATTTTCGCTAGGTCAGCCTTTGCAACAGGAATTGTCTCTTGTTCCTCTGGTCCTACACGCCAGCCACCATTTTGGATGTCCGATATGATGCTAGTCCGACCCAAGAAATCTCTGCCCAAAAACTGCTGTCTGCTGAGTTTTCTAGGACCAAGAAAGTCTGCTGCGTAGAGTGGCCACCAGGCTAACGTACCGTACCGTTGCTCTACAGTAGCCATCACCTTGGCTATTACCAGCTGCCAAGATGAAAGTTACACAGCAATCCCTGCGCCACTTTTCGCCCTTTGCCTGCAAAGTGTTCGTGCAGTAGCACCAGAGATGATACTTGAACTGGCACCCGTGTCGATAAGTGGTAAAAAAGGTTCCTCTGCTCATTTAATGTTAATTAAAGGGATAGTCCCTGATTTTGTCTCCTCTTCAACACCTTTGAAAAGTGTCACATTGGGTACAAAAAAACGTTTTAACGTGCCTTTCCACAGTCCAGCCCTAGCCCGCCAATCATTGCTTTTCCCGGTCGTAACACGGTTTAACCAAGTTAGCGACCGCCTTCTGCGTTTTTGGTTTCTTGGGGGCAGTTAGTGGACCTGTGACCCTCTTCTTGGCACGTCCAGCAAGTCCCTGCACGTCCTGCGCCACTTTTCGCCCTTTGCCTGCAAAGTGTTCGTGCAGTAGCACCAGAGATGATACTTGAACTGGCACCCGTGTCGATAAGTGCTAAAAAAGGTTCCTCTGCTCATTTAATGTTAATTAAAGGGATAGTCCCTGATTTTGTCTCCTCTTCAACACCTTTGAAAAGTCTCACATTGGGTACAAAAACACGTTTTAACGTGCCTTTCCACAGTCCAGCCCTAGCCCGCCAATCATTGCTTTTCCCGGTCGTAACACGGTTTAACCAAGTTAGCGACCGCCTTCTGCGTTTTTGGTTTCTTGGGGCAGTTAGTGGACATGTGACCCTCTTCTTGGCACGTCCAGCAAGTCCCATCAAAAGATTTTTTCTCTCTCCTTTCCTTTTGTGGTTGCGGCTGTTCATTTTCCTTAGCAACACTTGCTTTCTGTACATTAGCTTGCATTTGGTGCAGCCTTTACAGTGCTCGTGGCTTTACGATTGATACCGGCCGGCTCAGTACCCTCTTTAGTAAAGCGAGGCCATACACACAGGTTCTACCCTACCAGGGAACGCCAGTGTGGTTCCCGTGCTGGCCTGCACGAAGCACCACTTCGTTCCTTGAAGGTTTGCTTCCCTGCATGGCTTCACTATAAGAAGCTAAGCCGCGCCATGCCAAGCGTGGTTCCACAGACAAGGACGGGTCGGGGACGGGTCGGGTCCGCTGAGCGAGCAGGAACTGACTGACTTTGGCCCCTTCCCTCACCAATTCTCGCAGGGAGTCGAACCGACGACCCTGAAGATGTTGTCTGTAGTCTGGGTGCATTTTGCTCATGATGTGCCTATTTTCTCTCGAGTTGCTTTAGGACATAAACGGTCAAAATACCCGCACACAGCTTGGGCATAGCTAGAAAAAGGTTTATCCGGAGCTTGGGTCCTTTCCTCTAGCTCTCTTTTCAGATCTTCCACATAGTTTGGACTTTCATATTCCAAATTAAAGTCGGATACAAAGGTGTCCCAGTCCCTGTAAGGACCAAACACCCTATACCATCTTTCCGACTCACCTTGCATGGCAAGTAGAATGACAGTCTTTAATACGTACATTTCTGAAAGCCCTAACGCAATGCTGTACTTTGACAGCTCCTCCAGAAATTCAGATGCCAATTTTTCATCTCCATGACCCGCGTACGAGGGCATGGCGATTTTTTGAGACTTAATACTAAGACATTCAAACTGTTTCTGTACTAAATCCTGGCCTGAAAAAGCATCCACACGTTTCCAGTCCCAGTCACGTGACTAGGGCCAGTCCGGCCTTGCACATTTCTGTACTCAACGTACCTGTTCCTAGATGGCGACACACCTACTTCACGTCGAGGTTCTCTGTGCCTCCACGTGTCAACTTCCGGTTCATGCACAACCGTCAGTCCCCAATTTACACGGTTACCGCACGTCTGTCTATACATTCGGTCCGTGTTGGCTCCTGGATAGCGTAGATGAGGATTCCGTGCACTATCGAAAGCTTCAACAGCACGATTTGGTTGTCTGTTGGATGTGATAGGCATGGAGTATAATGGCCTACGCTCGTTCTTGTCATGCTGCGAAGGACGACCCGGTTGAGTGTTGACATTAACTCCATTGTTCCGGTTTGAAGGCTGTAAACAGTCGCGTAACTGATCAAACACCCTTTACCGAAATTCTTCTGGCATGGGGCAGGCAACTGCCCAATTTCGGAAATCAGTGACAACTGTTCGTGTCATCGCCACAGCCTGCCCATTGAATGAGACTAAAGGCTATTGTTTTATGGCGGCAGAGTTATTTCCCAGAGTGCTGTAAAAATACTAGAAAACCTTGAGAGTGGTGATCCCAGCTAAGGTTTCTGGAGGAAGCCAGTTTTTTTCGGAAAAAAAAATATGTTGCCTCTGCACAGCATTCCCACACTACCGTTTTCCACCAAAACCACAAACGTAAACATGTCAAGCCAGATTTATACTCAAATCCATTACAAATTCTGCAAAACTATTTTTGGCGACAAGCAGTAATAGTGCAAAAATGGTAGGCCTAATCCGTAAAAAAAAATTATATTATTATTATTGTATATATATTTTATCGTGTGAAAAGCACTTCTAAATGCATAAGTAGTAAAAAGAACATTTTGCCGGCCCCCAGCCAGGCCGGCTAAAAATGGTTTCTTTGTGCCTAAAACATACTTAACCTGATAATTTAGCATTACATTCCTCGAATGTGATGTTCCCCTGGAGGTTTCTTCCGGTGCGCAGGTGCCTGCTTGCATATCCCTACTGCGCATGTGCGTGGCAGTACTCCCTTATAAAAGCGACAGCGCGGACGCTTTCGGCATTCATTTTTCTCTCAATGTGTCAGGCGGTGACTCGAGAGGGGAGGCAGGGCGGGAGTAGGTTAAGTATGTTTTAGGCACAAAGAAACCATTTTTAGCCGGCCTGGCTGGGGGCCGGCAAAATGTTCTTTCTTTGTTGCCAAAACATCTTAACCTGATAATTTTGCATTATCAGTAGACTTCGTCAAAGTTTGGTGGCGGTCACCGACCTGACGAGCGCCCCGGGATGCAAGCAGGCGTTTCCCCCACATAATTTTTTCCTGGAAGAGAAAAATTAGCACTTTATTCAGAACAGGTGAAACAGGGACTTGGATCTCTTTCGTAGGATTTGGTGGCCCTGAAAAGGGCCGTTGTTTGGGTCTTGCTTCCTTCTGGATGGCTTGCTTCCTTCTAGGTGGTTTGCTTTCATCTGGGTGGCTTGCTTCCTTCAAGGATGACTTGCTTCTGTGTTCTGAGTGCTTACGGTAATGGGGGGTTGACTACAGTTCTGGCTGCGACGATTGGTCCCAGCCGGTGTAGGCCTGATTCTTCTCTTAACATGTCCCTGAGGTAGTGGGAGGTGAAGGTCGATTGATAGCGCCAAGACGCTGCTGCTAGGATTTCTTCTATTGGAATGGCGTTATGGTGGGCCCATGATGTGGAGATAACTCTCACTTCGTGAGCCGTCACTCTTATGCTCTACTTTGGAGTTTTGTCGTAGGCTGCTTCGATTGTTTTCTTAATCCATCTTGATACCATGGCAGCTGATGCTTCGCCCGTTTGAGGATCAATGGGGAGAAAAAGTTGGTTTCTTCCTCGGCGGATGTCTTCGTGGCGAGTCCGGGCTAGGTAGAAGCGCAAGGCTCTGACTGGGCTGAGAGGGCTTGGATTTCGGAACACCGTAGGCTGGCTGCAAGAGTGACGAGGAAAACTGTTTTGCGAGTCATGAGGTGAAGGGATGTATCCTGAAGGGGTTCATATGGTTCACTCATTAAGGACTGGAGTACGAGAGAAAGGTCCCAATCTGTTATTGAACTTCTGGTGGTGGGTCTTTCATTTTCGTAAGAACGTAGAAGTGCCGAAATACGGTAGTCTTCGAGGAGGTTCGTGCTATTGGCGGCGTTGAAGACAGTGTTTAGGGCAGATCGATATACCAGGATTGTGGAGCCTTTGAATTTGTCGATGTTGAACAAGTCTCTGAAGAAGTTTAGAAGGGTGGGAAGAGGTGGGTTGATAGGATTAGCTTGTTTTGTGATACACCAACGAATCCATTTAGACCAGTGGCTGTCGTACATCCGGTTAGTGGAATCCCTGGTTGCCTTTGAGGCGATGCGTTCGGCCTCTTCTCGATGAATTCCAGCCTTTTTGAGGAGTTTGATAATAGTAGCCACCCGTGTAGGTTGAGGTTTGGTATATTCGGGTGTAGGTTTGTTCCTTTCTGTTGGGACAGAAGATCTGGTTGAGGGGGTAGACTTCCAGGAGTGTCGACTAGAAGATGCAGAAGAAGCGGGAACCATGCTGCCGATGGCCAGAGGGGGGCTATGAGTAGGAACAAGCTCTGGCTTTCTTGGATCTTTAGAAGAACTTGTGGAAGTAGTTTGAAGGGGGGGAAGAGGTAGGCGAACAGGTTTTGCCATGGAAATGTCAAGGCGTCTACTGCTATTGCTGATTCGTCCGGGATCGGGCTTACGTAGAGGGGAAGTCTGGCAGTGTGCCTCATGGCGAACAGGTCTATCATTGGAGTGCCCCAAATGGTGAAGAGAGATTCGCCAAAGGATTTATTGAGGCACCATTCGCCCGTTGGTGGTTTCTGGCGTGACAGAGAGTCGGCATCACATTCCTGTTGCCTGGGATGTGGAGAGGAAGGAGAGTGATGTTGTGCGGAATGCAGAGGTTGAAGATCTCTGATGTTAGCTTGTGAAGGGATCTGGATTTCGTTCCTCCTTCCTTCCTTATGTAGGCTAGGGCAGTTGTGTTGTCGGACTGGACTTGTATTGTCTTGTTTCGTAATTTCGGAAGAAAATGGAGCAGGGCGAGAAGAATTGCTCGAAGCTCGAGGGAGTTGATGTGTTACCTGCAGGTTGGGGGTCAAAGACCCGAGGCCTCTTGAGTGCCAAGATGGGGACCCCAGCCGGTTGTCGAGGCGTCCGTAAAGATGATCAGATCGGGATGTGGCTCGTGAAGAGGTTGCGTCTTCGTGAGGTTGATGATGTCTGACCACCAAAGGGGGGGGTCTAGAGGAAAATCGTGAGTGAAGGGTATTTGTTCGTCCGGGTGGTCCTGTTTGATTGCAGGGTTAGTCTATGCAGTGGTGGTGAAACGGTCTTACCATCCATCGGCCGTAGGGGATGAGGTTCGCCATTGCATCCATCTTCCCGATGACGGAGTTTAGTTGTCAAGGGTAAAAACTTGTTTTTGACCAAAAGAGACGGGTGTGGAGAAGAAGGTCTTCTATCCGTTCCGGGGATGGGGCAATACTTGCTGTGCGGAGGTCGAAAGAGACTCCGAGAAAGGTGAAGACTTGTGCTGGTATTAGACGAGATTTTGAGTAGTTTATTCCGAAGCCCAGTCGGTTTAATAGGGAAATGGTCTTATACTTGTTCCGTTCCAGTGTGAGACGGTCCGGATTGTTGAGGGCCCAGTCTTCCAGATAGGCGATGGCCTGAATTTCGTTTTGGTGTAGACTTGCTAAGATTGGTTTGAGAACCGTTGTGAAAATTCTGGGGGCTGCGTCCAGGCCGAAGGGAAGACAGCGAAATTCGTAAACCTTTTGGTTGTAGATGAAACGAAAAAGGTGCGAGATAGCCGGGTGGAGTGGGACATGGAGGTAGGCATCTTCCAGGTCGATTGAGACTGTCCAGTCGTTTTGTTTAAATGAAAGACGAATTGATTCGAGAGTTTCCATCTTGAAGTGGTTGTTTAGTATGTATTTGTTGAGAGGTTTCATGTTGAAAATTAGACGGGAGCCTCCCGACTTTTTTGGTCGGGTAAAAATGGAACTGTAGAAGCCCGGGCCTGGCTTGCTGCATACCCGTATTGCGTCTTTCCGACGGAGTTCTGAAATTTCGAAGGAAAGTAGTGGGGTTACTGGTGGAGAGAAATCCCATGGCGGTGTCGGCAGGAGCGGGGGTTTTGAAAGAAATTCCGGATGAAACCCGGACTTCTGTGTTTGATGTCAATTGTAGCCAGGTTGGGAGGAATCGGCGTAGTCTTGTGCCGACTGGAAAGCAGGACGGGTGAAAGACGTCATTGTTGTTTTTTCCGAAAGACGCTTCTGGCTCCTGGCGACGAGTGGCGGCTTCGTCGGTCTGGAGTAGCGGCTCGCTTCTGGTTGCGCTGGCCGGGGCGAGAGCGAGGCTGGTCCGCCCGAAAGGGCTGCGTGTTTCTCGGATGAAATTCGTTGGAGCGAGGCGATGGAGCGGGAGTCATAGACTTGTTCCAATTATATGCGGGGAGGCGAGGAATGGGCTGTTTATTCTTTAGAGCCGGGAGAAAGTTAGAAGAGATTTGTTTTAGTGGTTTCGGTTTCCTAGAAATGTCTAAGTAAGAGGCGAGAGTTGGAATTAACCCATGGAAGAGCATGTCCGACTCGTGGATGGGATGATTCTGGAGACGGTGCTTCCGTGGAGACGTTCAAGTTGGCGGCGGATGAAAGGGCAATATCCCGGAGGAGTAAGGTGTTGTTAAAAAGACCTCTAGTGGCCCAGTTAATGGAATGATACGTGGCGAAGCTTGCCTTCTGAAAGAGCTGCGAGATTAGGGAAGAAAGATTGCGTAGTTCTTCGGGACTTGCGTCCGGGGATAATTTCTCGCACAAGGCGTTCACTGCTGTGTTGAGAACGTCGGCTTGTGACGCGGCACGGTGACTTAGCCGTACGCACTTGTAGTTTTCGTACAGGACGAAAGTTTGGATGTCAGTTTTCTTGGGGATTGATAAAGTGGTGCCGAAATCCATCTTTACTTCGCCGCCTAAGAACTCACACTCGGGGTAGGTTGCTAAGTTATTTGGGTTAGTGGCGCCATCGCCTAGCGGGCGGAAAAAGCTGCTTTCACGTCCTGGTCGAGGTGGTGGTGGTTCTTTGTCGAGAACGAGGGGGTCGCCTTTACCGAGCAGGGAGCCTTCATTGCGGAGGAAGCATATTAGCAGCATGGTGGATTGTCCGAGAAGGTTGCGGGGTTTTGAGTCTTTGCCCCTAAGGGCGAAGCCAAAGCCAGTTTTAAGTTCACGGTTAATTACGGGAGCGTCGGTTGACTGCGACGGTTTGAAAAGAAAACAGTCGGGAATAGTTTCTTCGACCGTCTTTAAAAGTGAAGCCAGGGAGAAAGTCAGGTCGTCGGCGGCGGCGTTCGGGAAGTGGATCCTCTTGCCGGACGAGAGTGGAGCGGCCGGCGGCAAAGCATCAGCGTTAGCCGTGGGGGCAGCAGCAGGCGAAGCTTGCAGGCGAGAGGGAGAAGACAGCCTACGTTTCTTGGGGGCACCCGCGGGAGACGGCTAGTCCCGTTTGCGGGAGTCGCGGCTGGAGGCAGAAGTTATCCAGGCGTGCGTACGAGCGTGACGAGCGGAGGACGTTCAAGAGGGAGGCGGCATGGGATTGTCTTGCATTACACGGACCGTCTCCTTGATAATGTTCCGGACTTCGCTACGGGAGTCACTTCTACCTATTTGGGACGAGTTGGATGATAAATCCAAGGGAGAATTACGGGCCGGCGAGCGAGAAGCAGCCGTCGCAAGTTGAAGGGATTTCTTGGCTTCACGATAGATGACTTTTGCCCGTTGAAAGTCCTCTTGTAGAGCCGTAAGGTCCAACGGCTCGACTGGCGGGGTGCGCTGGCCGGGCTGCAAGGGAGAGTCCGTGAACACATTGACGCTTGAAAGTGGTGCTTCAGCAGGGATCGGGCCAACGGCGGCGAGGTCGAGGGCGGAGATCCAGCGATCGCCGAGGGTGAAAGCAGAAGCTTGCAGACGAGAGAGAGCATGAGAGGGAGCGGCGAGCGAAGCGGGAGCTTCGGAAGCGGCTGCCATCATCGGGTAGAATCCAAATTTCCGTGTGAAAGACAGGGGAACTGTGGTGCGAGGTGGCGTGGAGACACCTCTGGAGGAAAAATGAATGCCGAAAGCGTCCGCGCTGTCGCTTTTATAAGGGAGTACTGACACGCACATGCGCAGGCGCCTGTGGAGCGGAAGAAACCTCCAAGGGAATATCACATTCGAGGACTGTAATGCTAAATTATCAGGTTAAGATGTTTTGGCAACAAAGAAACAGCACGTGGTTGCTCAGTTATAGGCCTAACGAACAAAAAAAGCCGACTCAAAATTAACAGATATTATGTGTTACCCAAGTGCAGTTCGAAGTATTTTTATTTTACCCAACATTAGCCTGTTTAAAAGAAACTAATATAGTCCTCACTTCTCAACGGTGAAAATTCCTGACCTATCATTCAATTTCCTGACTTCCTGACCTACTTTCTAATTTCCTGACTGGTAGACATCCTGTTGCTGCGAGCATGCACTCGACGGAACTCAATGGCGGTAGATGCTGCAGACTTTCAATTGGTGGTAGCCCATAAATTGAAGTACGAAAGTGTTAAATCCAAGTACAAAAGCGGTAAATTTACGTGCAAAAGCACCTGTAAATTTGCGAGAATGAAATCATTATACTATTTCTACATCGTTGTTCGTGTTGGAGATCGTGGATGAATACAGACAGATCAGTGGTAAGCAGGCTTTGGTCGCATTGCTAACACTCTCTCCATTGACTACAATGTGGGTGGATTTTACCATTGTCAGTGACAGCCAGGGCAATATAAAAGCCTAACACGTTCTTTCAGTGGCTATGGCATCTATTCTGGACAACCTCTCGGCCCCTACTATTAGCGGATGTGTTCTGGTTTGCCCCTTCTCTTATACTTATTTCTGCTCGTATACTTTACGGTACGCTCCGAACTGAGCTAGTTTACCTAAAGAAATTTTTAGCGTCATGGCGACTCGTGGCAAAGGAAAAAAAAAACACTTAAAACATGTTTGCCAATTATTCTTCGTTCGTACAGTTCACGCACAATTTCAAAAACAAAAAAGATATCTTCACCAATATCTTCTGGAAATTTTTGACAGTCAATAATCTGGAGATGTAGGGGATCAGATGCTTGTCTTCATCAGGCAATAACACAAAATTCATGTCACTATGTCATTGCAGTGTCATGTTCGATCGTCTGCTTTTTGAATCGGTGGCCGAGCGTAGCTTCCACCGGTCATCCACTTCTCACGCAGCTTGGTATTAAACTCACTTTGGAGCAAACACTTAATGCCTGAATTGGATGGTTCCTGGATATTCATCAGTTCAACCTTTTCTCGGCTGGACCTCCTTCTGTGGTGTTGAATAGCCAGTGACTACAGGCTCCTCAAATGTAAGTCTCTGTTTGAGTTAGATACAAGGATGGTTTCAATGCCTTCCCAGTCGACCTTGTTGTACTTTTTCATGTGGTTATTGCAATGCTGTTTATTTCTATTTTGCCTCTAGTGTCTACCATCACTCCCCAACACTGAAGCAAATTCCTTTTCACGTTTCTCCAACATAACGGCACTGTAGTCTCCACATGGTACTTACTCTGTATACTGCTTCCGTGGTGTTTACAATCTTCTTCAACGATCTCTCTTCAAGCTCACTTGCCTCTCCTCTTTTTCGCCCCCTTGCTTATGGTTTCATTCTCCTCCGGACAAGCACATCCATTTTTCTTGAGCACATCCTGGATTTTATCAGCCGTCCCTCTCAGGTAGGCCAACACAACTCTCATTCTCTTATCACTTTCTTTTTCGACTTCCTCCTGCCCGACGGCTTTCACACTACACCTCTCTTTTCTGTTCACTGCTTTGTTAATCGTGGAATTTAGACACCCAGGTGGCACAAACTTTCCTTCTGTCATATACAGATTTTGCCTTTTTACTTCGGCTTCAGTAAAGTGTTTTATAACCCTATTTGTTTCGTTCTGGGCAATAGCCTTGAGTTGACCTACAGGGTGTCCGGAGCTAAAGGAAATGCCTCTGTTGTTTGCTGTTGGTTTTCGGTATGATTGGTACAGGATCTTCCTATCATGATGCCTCTTCAGGACCACATCCGAAAATGGAACCTCCCCGTTACGTTCTTCCTATGTATAAAGTTCAACTCTTCTATCCATGCATTCATCACCTGTTGCACGGTTCTGGCTAACCTCTCTTGAGAATGGAAATCGCGTTGTCAACAACCTGTGCCACAACTTTAGGTTAGGGAAAAAACTTTCTGCAAACTAGTCCAGATGTTGGAGTACCATTTCGGCCACCACCGGAAGCTCGAAATGGGAGTTTCCATTTTTGGATGTGGTCCTGAACAGGCACCATGACGTGAGGATCCTGTACCATCCATACTGAAAACCAACAGCAACCGACAGAGGCATCCCCTTCAGCTCCGGACACCCTGTAGGGCAACTCAAAGCTATTGTCCAAAACCAAAAAAGCAGGGTAGTAAAACACACTACTGAAGCCGAGGTAACGAGACAACATCTGTATGACAAAAGCGAGGTTTTTGGCACTGGGGCATCCACTTGGGTCCCTAAATCACATGATTACGAAAGCAATGAACAGAAAAGAGGGGTGTAGTGTGAAAGACTGGCAGGAGGAAGTTGAAAAAGAAAGTGCGAAGAGAATGAAAGTTGTGTTGACCTACCTGAGAGGGATGACTAATAAAATCCAGGATGTGCTCGAAAAATGGCTTTGACACGTACATTAAGAACTCGAAAGGGCTAAAGGTCCAGCTTGTCATGAAGCGAACGAAACCAAAAGCAAAGGGGCGAAAAAGAGAAGAAACAAGTAAGCTTGAGGAAAGATCATTGATGAAGACAATAACCACCAGGGAAGCAGTATGCAGAGTACCAAGTAGAGACTGCAGTACAGTTTTGTTGGAGTAACGCGAATAGGAATTCGATGCCGTGTCATGCAGCACATGGCAGACACCAGAAGCAAAGTGGAAACAAATGGCATTGCAGTACACCACATGAAAAAGCACCACAAGCTCGTGCTAGGAAAACACCAAAATCCTCCTTGTGTCTAACTCTAACCCAATCCTGGTATTCAGTATCAGCTCTGGTGACCGAGCAGCGTGAGAAGTGGAGGACCGGCTTTACTAGTGGTGGAGGCTATCCTTGGTCGCCGATTCAAAAAGTAGATATTGTCCGATGAAGGCAGGCGTCTGAGCCTCTACATCTCCAGATAACTGACTGTCAAAATTTGCAGAAGATATTGGTGAAGATACCTTTTTTGTTTTTGAAATTGTGCGTGAACGAAGAAGATTCCAGATTTTCAAAGCAAACGGCACGACATTTTTTAATTACCAATCTTTCATATGAGGTTTGACTACTGTCTTTGCTACTTTGCTTTTATGGACAACTGGCTCGCCTTTCCTCTTCTTCTGTAAACCTATTAATAAAAAAAAAACATAATGCAATATAAAAAAATTAAAGTTGGTTCTCAGGCCACTTGAAATAAATTTCACTTGAAATAAAACGAAACGAAGCGGCAAAAATAGCAGCTACAGATCAAAAAAGATCTAAATAAATAAAGGAAATCACAAGGTAAAGGGTAAACGAAGCAAGCAGTCTGCATTAAAGACTGTCCTTGTGAGGAAACACAATACACTAGTCCAAGAAAGAAAGAAAAGACAACTGCCCCGACTGGGACTCGAACCCAGGACTTCCCGTTTACTAGTCGGGCGCTCTAACCACTGCGCTACCGAGGCGGGTACTGGCTACAGGCTCCAGCCGAGCTAAGTAGCTGTTCAATCTTTCTCAGTGGTGACCTATAGATCACAAACATACACACAAGGAGGGAAAGTGTGGAGGCCAAGAAGCAATGTTGCTTTCAATCCTTGTGTGTATGTTTGTGATCTATAGGTCACCACTGAGAAAGATT
>JAHWFP010032609.1:77600-101355 GCA_023313725.1 Lithobius niger
CTCAGTGGTGACCTATAGATCACAAACATACACACAAGGAGGGAAAGTGTGGAGGCCAAGAAGCAATGTTGCTTTCCCTCCTTGTGTGTATGTTTGTGATCTATAGGTCACCACTGAGAAAGATTGAACAGCTACTTAGCTCGGCTGGAGCCTGTAGCCAGTACCCGCCTCGGTAGCGCAGTGGTTAGAGCGCCCGACTAGTAAACGGGAAGTCCTGGGTTCGAGTCCCAGTCGGGGCAGTTGTCTTTTCTTTCTTTCTTGGACTAGTGTATTGTGTTTCCTCACAAGGACAGTCTTTAATGCAGACAGCTTGCTTCGTTCAAAAAAGATCATTAGAGAGAGGCATAATGAGCCCAATTTTTCCGGGGAGATCAAAATTGGTTTCTATTGTCTAAAGGAAAATATACACTACCTGTAAATATTTGCATTTAGTTCCTGTAAGGTTTGTTTCCCTGGAGGATTAAAACTCTTTAGATCTGCCCAGCCTCACAACCCATCAGGTGTGGATTAAATTTCAAAGGGGGGGAAGATTGAAGGGGGAAAATTCTTGGAATTGGAAGTCCACGAATGAGTCAGGTAGGAGTGACACGGGAGTGTTTATGTCCTCCAGACCAATTGAAGTCCAGTTCCGAAGGGGGGTGGTAAGAAAAGATGCTATTTTTTTTTAAGGGCGAGTTGAAAAGGTGAATGTGTAGCCCTTGGCTTTAGAGCGCAGTGGAACCAGGAACCCTTGCGTGATTTAATGAGAAAGAGAAAGGATTTAATTTCCACTCGCAGGAAAGGAAGACGTCGGCGTTGTCAAACTACCAGATCAGCTAGGTCGAGAAGGACGTAGGTCGGAAAGAGCTGCAACGATGGTCGGTGAGTGACAGCAGGTAGCAGCAAGTGAAGAATGAAAAGGTGCCAAGACTGTAGCTGAAGGACAGCAGGCTGTAAAGAACGAAGGTGAGAAGTTGCAATTCTGGCTGGCGATGTAGAGCAAAACGAGAAGGACACAGGTCCAGAAGAGCTGCAACAAAGGTTAGCGAGGTACAGCAGGCAGCGACAGGTGAAGGTTACCAGAGCAGCCAAGGAAGGTTGTCGGGGTTAGTAGGCAGTGGAGGATGAAGGCTATGTCAGGGAAGAAAGGTCATGGTCAGGCCGTGTAGGGCCGGGAACGTGTACAAACTTTCGACTTGGATCACACGAATGGCAGGAACGATCGAACGGTACGGTGAATGGGCTTAGGCACTAGAGCGTTGCCCGAGGACAAGGGTGAGAGATGTTGGAAAGCTGGTGCGATAGTCTGCTTGGGCTAATCATGGCAAGACGTCGTCAAGAGTTAAGGCAGCAGGGAAGCGGGGCGAAAGGTGGACGACCACATCAGGTCAAGCAGCAGATGGGCTGGCAGGGAGTAGTAGTGGTCTTCCGAGAGGAGTTTCTTTTGCAGGATGTCTACCAAAAACCCACGTTGAAAATTCCTCACTTTTTCCTGACATTTTTGTATTGTTTCCTGACACACTGACTCTTTGGAGTAAACCATGAGTGGCTACTCCCAGCTACGGGTTCTGGAGTAAACCAGTTTAAAAAAAAAATCTGTGTTACCTCTGCACAGCATTCCCACACTACTGTTTTCCGCCAAAACCACAAAAGTAAACACATCCAGCCATATTTATATTCAAATCCAACGCGAAATACGTAAAACTGTTTTCTGCAACACGCAGTAAGAGATTATAAAAAAAATTTAAAAATAAAACGTCTCTGCTAATAGATTCAATTAACAGATTCAGGTCTTGGTATTTACTATTTTGTCTAAGTAGGGAGAAAGGCGATATTGAGGTACGAACGAACAAACACCAAACCTCACCCCACGAGACCTCCCCCCCCCCCAGACCTCACCTCCCGGCGCCCTCTCAACATCGTCAATCTGGATGAGGATGGGAAATCACATTTCGTCGATCTGGATGAGGGGGGAGGATTTCCTTCCCCCCCCCCCCCCCAGGCTCTCACCAATCTTGTGGATGACAGACAACCCATATGTTGTTGTACAACCCATCTAGGGAACCCCGAAATAGTGAATTTACACTATTATTAACTCTCATAAGCTAGTTGTTATGAGATTGTGGTGCTAAATGATTGACTAATGAGTGTTTCGAGAGTTGCTATTTTTGCTACTGGTTTTCTCCACCGCTTTCCACGATGGAGTTACAAGTTTTCTCCTCCCCGATCTCACTTTGTGTTGATAAACTGGAAAATTCCCTGGGGATTCCCCTTTTAGTCTGTTCAGATTGGTTGAGATCAACCTTTAAACATCGTCTGGATGAGGGTGGGAGAGCGAATTTTTTTGACAATATGGATGAGGAGTAAAGTGCCCCACCACCTTGCTGGAACTTGTAGATGGTGAACTCTCCCACATAGCACTGATCAGCTTCTTTATAAATTTTGCTGTTAAAGTGTCATTTTAGAGCGAATATTATGCATTTTCAGCACACATTTCATGCTAAGAGTGTCTTCAGAGAGCATATTATGCACTTTCAGCACTTTTTAATGCTAAGAATGTCTTTACAGAGAAAATTGTGCACTTTCAGCACTTTTTTCTGCGAAGAATGTCTTTGGAAGAAAAAACTGTGCACTTTCAGCACTTTCTGACTGCCAAGAGTGTCTTTCGAGGGAAAATTGTGCCCTTTCATCTATCGGTATGGGGGTGTAACCACCTAACTATGTGCACGTTGTGCCCTTAAGCCCGCTTCCCAAGCGCTAAAACCCGCTGCCCATTTCCATACGCCGGATTTCATCCATCTGGCAATTCTTACTGCCAAGAGTGTATTTACAGGGAAAATCGTGCACCTTCACATAATTGGGTGGGTCATAAAAAAAATTCAATTGTTAACCGCTAAGAGTGTCTTTAGAGGAAAATTGTGCACTTTCCTCTAACTATACACGCTTCCCGCATGATGAACTTGGGGCTGGACCATCACTGAACCTTTCGACTGCACGCTGTAAATACCACCAAATTATGTCAAGTGTGATACTTAGAAACCAGACAATATTCCCATCAGGGTGTGTAAATTCTACCACAACACATGTCGATTCTGCGTAAATTTGGTGGTAGTCCTCACCTTAGAATGTGTAATTAATCCCCCGTACATTCCAAGTATATCTGGTTACTGAATGGTGCCACCACCCGCAGACCATTTTATTGGGACCTCCGCTGGATCTTCGCGATGTTGTGATGTCAAAAAGTGAAATAAACGAATGAAAATCGTAATGAGAACGTACAAACGTCAAATAAAAACGTTTAAGTACGTTCCACGTTTATGTTTGAATGTTCTTACCTTACCACGTTCCTCATTCAAATTTCGATATTTCCTATGCGTTTTTTTTAAGGACGACGCAATTAAACAGGTCTTAATCGTGTAATAAACGAATGTATATTGTTATGGGAACCTACAACCATCAATAAAAAAGTTTCGATATGTTCCACATTTATGTTTTGATGTTCTTACCTCGTTCACGTTTGAATATTGCCTACTCGTACCATCGCACCAACCGACAGCTCATTTGTTAAACATGTCATAAAATTCGTAATACACTAAAGTGAATCGTGACGGGAACATACAAACATCAACAAAAACGCTTAGACACGTTCCTAGTTTATGTTTGGATGTTCTCACCTCGTTCCTCATTCATGTTTGAATATTACCTACCCATTCTTTGGAAATGACGTGAAAAAAATGCTTTTTTTTTTTATATAACTAGATTGATAGAATACAAAACTATACCATTTTAAATCCATTCAGCCAGTCAAAACTCCAATCTGGGTTAGGTTGTGCTGTGCAGCCCTTTTTTCAACTTCGGTTTAATTTCTCTTTCCTGTAACTCAACCAGAATTTCCATAATTTCCTCTTCAGACGCGTTTCTCCTCCCAATGATGCTGCTCACAAAAGTCTCAGCCTATTCACCAACTCATTCGGATCAGTGTTATCTTTGTCATTTGACCCTCATCCGATCCTGATTCTTCTGACCCCGATTCATCCGAGTCCGATTCGTTTGACCTCAATTCATCCGACCCTGATTAATTTGACCCCTATTCGTTGTAATCATCTTCTTCAGACTCTTGTTTCATCGGATATGGCAGGCTCTTTCGGTAGGCCTGAACCAACCACTTTTCTCCTTCTTCATATCCTCCCAAATCGGTTTGGTAATGCGTACGTACTTGTAACGGCGGTTTGATTTAGGCTTTCCTGAGGTGGGATCGTTGTTGCGGTATACGACATTACTATCTTTCAGAATGGAGGCAAATGAAGCCAAGACGTCAGGATCATACGTTTCGTACTGTAGGTCTTTTGGGGCTAGCTGATTCCGTCCTTAGTATTGCTGTCTCCCCAACACTACATCATTCTCCAATATTTTCACGGTTTTATTCCCAATCATGAGGTCTCCAAAGTCCATGTTGTACTTAATCCAAACACGTCATCGTTCTCTTATGGAGTTTTGAAAAATTTGTGTAAATAATACTTTGGCATCACACCTAACGTATGACTCTTCAAAAGAGCCTCCAAAGATCGAAGTAAGCCCCGTGGAGGAAGCTCGAGAGGAGTCGATGTTGCTGGTGTACAGAATAGGTCTGGTGATGTTGAAGGTTTTGAGCTATGTCCTAGTCTCGTGATGTGAGTACAGGTGTTGGATAAAATTTGTATTATTTCCGAACCCCCCGGGAGTACTGGAAACATGCTGCCTTTCTTCAAGAGAACATGTGCCGGTTTGTTCATGCTCATCACTCATCTTCTCAAATTTCCATTTTTTAACCGCGCGTTCATCGTCATTTTTCACCCTCTTAATCTTCTCAATGGATCTAGCAATATTTTTTACCGGTTCAATGATGGGTTTATACAATTCTTGCAGATATTCACCTTCGGATTGATTATCGTTTTTCACTGACGCAAACGTTTTTGTCAGTTTGTTTCTAAGATCATTATGCATACATTTATTCTTTATTTTTATCCTATCTTTTTAACCCGAGGTCCTCTTTTTTTCCATACATTCAAGCGGAAGGGGACTCGTTTTCAGCATGTGGGAAGCGGGTTTCTACGCGGGGAAGCGCACATAATTACATGTTTACATTCCCATACAGATCAAGGAAAATACACAATTTTCCCTCCAAGATTTTCTTAGCTGTTAAAAAGTGCTTTTTTATACCCCATCCAGTTATGTGGAAGTGCACAATTTTCCCTGTAAATACACTCTTGACATTGAATTGACATTGAATTGGGCAGAGGGTTTTAGCGTGTGGGAAGCGAGTTTAAGGCACAACGCGCATAGTTAGGTGGTTACACCCCCATACCGATAGATGAAAGTGCAAAATTTTCCCTCTGAAGACATTCTTGGAAGTGAAAGTGCTGAAAGTGCACAGTTTTTTCATCTGAAGACATTCTTCACAGTAAAAAACTACTGAAAAGTACACAATTTTCTCTGCAAAGACATTCTTAGCAGTAAAAAAGTGCTGAAAGTGCATATGTCCTCTGAAGACACTCTAAGCAGTAAATATGTGCTGAAAGTGCATAATATTAGCTCTAAAGACACTCTTAATAGTAAAAAAGTGCTGAAAGTACATAATATTCCCTCTAAAGAGACACTCTTAGCAGAAAAAATTATTAAGAAACTGATCAGTTCTATGTGGGAGAGTTCACCATCTACAAGTTCGAGTAAGGGGGTGGGGCACTTTACCCTTGATCATCCAGATTGTCAAAAAAATTCGCTCTCCACCCTCATTCAAATCGACGATGTTTAAAGGCTTATCTCAACCAATCTGATCAGACTAAAAGGGGGAATCACCAGGGAATTTTCTAGTTTCCACCAATCAATACAAGGGGAGGTCGGGGAGGAGAAAACTTGTAACTCTATCGTGGAATTAAGCGGTGGAGAAAACTGTGAGACAGTTTCGTCCCTGAGTGCCTGGGGCAGTTGCCTTTGGCACTACTTCACTGCCCCAATATCTTGTTTTAAAAACTGAATGCCTTTGCTGTATAATGTAACTTGAGTATCCATTGTTATGGTGTAGTGTTGGTGAGTGTTTGTACTTTTGAGTATGCCCATTGTCGTGGTCTGGCTTACTAATTGTTGTTTGTTTTCTGTTCTCTTCTCTCTTCCCCATCTTGTTTACCGGTTGGGAACCGCTCATGTTCGAGCGGAGTGTATCCATTTTTCTCCTAATCCATTTGCCAATCAAAGGGAATACACCATGTGAAGACCATGTTTTTCACCCCGCAGCACAACCCGCTGGTTGAACGGGCCCATGGAGTTTTAAAGGTAATTGCTCGCTATTTCTTGCAAGATTCGGGACTACCTGCCCAATTTTGGCCAGATGCAATCATCGCCGCTGCGGAGGTGCACAATAATCTTGATGTCAAGTCGCTCCCCGGCGGAGAAACGCCTCTGGAGAGGTGGTCCGGCAGGGTGCCACATATCACACGGCACTGACGTGTCAGATGCCTGGTATATGCTCACGTAGATAAGTCTCGTCGTGGGCCATACGACTCTACAGCAGTGCCTTGCGTTCATCTCTTATTTTGATCGTCAGCGGCGAGGATATAAACTTTTCTATATTGCTACGCAACGTTATGCTTATAGCATGAACGTCACGTTTTATGAGGATCACAATGCTGCAACCTTCCTCCCTCCAAGCATGATGCCCCCCTCATGCTCAATTACGTGGACGATGGACGGTTCCGGAGCGTATCCTCAAGGACCTCCCGACTCTTCAGATTTTGACGACAAGTCCACTCCGCGACCGCCTCAGCCTCAACAACCGCAACCTCAGCCTCCCGTCCCGCCACCCTTGCCACCGTTGCAACAGCCATTGCCACCAAGGCCCCAAAGGTGTTCCCGACGGTTGCAGGGCCTGCCTCCGGTTATAGTAACCTCTGCGGTTACACGCCCGGAAATCATCGTTGTCTCCGACGACGACATTGAGGAGACCTTCCAGTCTTAATATTGATGTTTAGCCATGATGTGTTATTTTTAACTTAACACTACTAACATACGTCTTAGAGGTTTGCTCCTATAATCAGGGTGTTTCGACTGGCGCCCGTAACTAGTTTTCTCCCGCAATATTTATACACAACTTTGCTTAAATATGTGTCTTGTCTGTTTAGTCTGTACGAGGTGATTTACCCCTTCTCACGCCCACGAGGGAGGGGGGGACAGCCAAGTTTTTTGCCAAGTTTTGTTTGTTCATGTCACACATTTTCCCCCAAATTCATCCCAAAATTTATCCCTGAAAACCTTGAAACTTGACAGTCCTATGTTGTCCGTGAGTAGGGGTCTTGTTCTTTTTTTCTCTTTTGTAACTCACATGTTCCTATTGTAGTGTGACATTCCGCAAAAGCTATCAGCCCTCGAGGGATAAATGTGAGACAGTTTCGTCCCTGAGTGCTTGGCACTACTTCACTGCCCCAACGTCTTGTTTCAAGTGCTGAATGCCTTTGCTGTATAATGTAACTTGAGTATCCATTGTTATGCTGTAGTGTTGGTGAGTGTTTGTACTTTTGAGTATGACCATTGTCGTGGTCTGGCTTACTAATTGTTGTTTGTTTTCTGTTCTCTTCTCTCTTTCCCATCTTGTTTACCGGTTGGTAACCGCTCATGTTCGAGCGGAGTGTATCCATTTTTCTCCTAATCCATTTGTAATGGAATGTGTACATCACGCAGCGACTTTCTATGTTTATCCCAATGAAGTTTGTACCATGTAATTTTCTCCATCTCCAGGGTTGGACGAAGCATGCCGACGAACTGTAAGTGTTTCCTTTATCTTCGTTTCCCCACCGTGAGAGGTAAGGCTGTACCGAACGAGAATTTTTCAGCCGAACCGAACCAAACCAAACAAACCTTAAATAAGCCGAACACCGAACACTTCTGAACCGAACGAAAATGTACATCTATCTTAAACTAAAATGTAGAAGAACTCAGTTCACAAAGATTCATCAAAGCACAAGTTTCTTAACAAAAAAGTGTAGGTATCTTGTAAGTCCATAGATGTTGAAACTCTGTTTAAACTTTAAAAATCTCCACTACTTTTAAATTTTCCCTTATAACTTTTGAACCGTTAGAGCTAGGAACTTGTGGTTTGGACCAACGGAAAGTTGGCGAAAAAACCTTCAAAATGGTGTATTCAAACATCAAAATCCGTCAATTAGAAGTGAAAATATGTTCGGTTTGGTATTTTGCGTTTGAAAGACCGAACACCGAACTGAACCGAACACACTCTGTTCGGTCATGTTCGGTTCGGTACAACCTTAGTGAGAGGTCACGAACCAAAAATTTACTGTGTGTCATAAATGATCCAGGCACGACTTTGTTACCCGCCACAGTGTCACAATGCTCCCCATATTTATTCCCAAATGTTTACATAAGCCAAAGCAATAAAACTCGAGGAAGAGGAAAAATACAGTCCTCCCCCAACAAAAAATGCCTTGGGTCAACTCTTTTTTGCTTCCCCGCACCAATCGTTACCACACGCTAGTACTATGATTGCAGACCGATCCACGGAACTTTTTTCATTCATCCTTTGGTTTTTGTCAATACGTGTAGAGCACGCTGGGGCCGTAGTTGCGTCGGGCCAATGTCCCACTGGGATTGACCCAAACAGCGGCGCGTTCCCAGGCATTACACGCTCGTGTCCTTCAAATGTGGGGAATCTACGGGATCCTCCCGTAGGTTCAGGTCACGAGGTACGTAGCCTAGATTGCCATTTACAGCTACACCCCACAAAACCAGTAGAAAAATAACTTTACAAATCTCGAAACAATCATTAGCCGATCATTTAGTACCACAATCTCATAAGAACCAGCTTGTGAGAGTTAATAATTGTGTAAATTCGCGATTTCGGGGATCCCTAGATGGGCTGTACAACAACATACGGGTTGTCATCCACAAGATGGGCGACACCCTGAGGGTAGGGTGGCTTGGGGTGGGGGTGGGGGGGTACAAAATCCTCCCCCCTCATCCAGATCGATAAAATGTGATGTCTCACCCTCATCCAGATCGACGATTTTCAGAGGGCCAGGGGTGAGGTCGAGGAGGGATCCTGTGGGGTGGGGACCTATGGGGTGGAGCCCGTGGGGTGAGGTCCCATGGGGTGAAATCCCATGTGGTGGGGCCCGTGGGGGTCCCGTGGGGGAGGTCCCGTTGGGTGGGG
This sequence comes from Lithobius niger, assembly GCA_023313725.1. NCBI lineage: Eukaryota > Metazoa > Arthropoda > Chilopoda > Lithobiomorpha > Lithobiidae > Lithobius > Lithobius niger. The sequence continues at coordinate 86,776 of JAHWFP010032609.1, forward strand.
CCCGTGGGGGCGATGTCTAGTGGGGTGGGGCTCGTGGGGACGAGGTCCTGTGGGGTGAGATTTGGTGTTCGTTCGTACCTCAGTATCGACTTTATACATGTATAATAAGAAGTATTTCTAATGAAGTAAAAAGGGTGTGCTAAACAACAGCACGTGGTTGCTACACTTCCTCTACTAGGCCAAACAGAAAAAAAAAGCCGATCAAAATTAACAGATACTATGTGTTAACCAAGTGTAGTTCGAAGTATTTTTATTTTACCCAACATTAGCCTGTTTAAGAGAAAATAATGTAGTCCTCACTTACCAGCGATGAAAATTCCTAACATCCAATTTCCTGACTTCCTGACTTTTTCCTGACTTTACTGCTCGGTAGACACCCTATTTTGGGGCACTTTTCAGCTCACGTCATCGTTGCTGCAGACAGTGCTTCGGCCGACGAACGGAGACGAATGGCCGCCAGCCGACGGAAAACTGTGAAGGTCTTCAGTGGCAAATGTCGTAATGTTCTCTCGAGAATGCTGACTGGAATGGTATTATGGTGCATTCCATAGTGGCAATGGGTGCATGTCCTTGACTGCTGAAGCTGAATCTTTCACTTTTAACATTCGCTGCCAGTGACGGGGTGCGAATGATGATCATTCGGTGGCCGCAATGGTGGAGTGGCGAGTCGACGAATGGAATGAAGATTGGGCAACCAGGAGCATTCATTGTTGCTCGATGGGGAGCTGCGGTGTTTCATGATAGAGGAATGCGGTGGGGAATGGTGGCACATAGACGGGAACCGCCTGTCGTCACCCATTCCGCGGTGTAAGATTTGCTTGCCCATAACGGTCGAGGTGGATGGCAGGATGTGCATTGCTGGAGTCTTTGAAAGGGGTTGGTCTGTCCGTGCCGTGGAATGTGGGGAGGAACCCCGAGAATGGCGGGAAGAATGAGACGAGAGGTCTAGTGGAATGTCAGCAGGAGGACGGGAATGCTCGTGCTTCTTGCCGGAAAGCAGGTGTTGTATTCGAGGTCTGGCCACATGGAACAGGAGATGTGTTCGAGGTGTCGACCGTTGTGCGAACGGGAGCAGGAACAGTTAAAGGCCATGGTGATTGGTCGAAAGCAAAGCTGGTTGCCCCACAAAAAAGCTGAGCCATGACGTTGAAGCTCGTACCGATGTCTGCTTGGGATCAACTTGGCGAGATGCGGTCAAAGGTCCAAACGGGCCGGGAAGAAAGGTCGAGAGGCCGACGACGACAACATCAGGGTGGCAGCAGAATGACTGATGGAAGAAGAAGTGGTCTTCCGGGAGAAAACTTCTTTGGAGCGCCTTGAGTCTTGCCATGATGCTGCGGAGAGCTCTTCGATCGACGAGGAGAGGAATGATCAACAGCCAACGAATGTGGGTGAATGTCGTAGGTGGAATGTAAGTGTTTGCTAGTGGGAAAACAAAAGCATGACCACTCTGTGGCTCGCTGGAGGAGAAAAGATGACAAACCTTCACACCTCAGTGCTTTTATAAGGAGGGGTGTGCATGTGCACTTGAGTTACCGAGCTGGTCGGATCTGAACAACTTAAAACCCTGTAGGGAGAAAACAGTACTCGGTGAGGAATGCTCGATTTACAGGTAATGGGTATTTTCAAACGCCACGTAGAAAGAACATTTTGACATAGGCCACTTCCCTGAAATTACGCAGTAAGAAAATTCTGGGCTTTCCAAGCTTGATTTTGACAATCTCTCAGAATAAAGTATAGTTTTCAAGGCCTGGAAAAGAGGCCTAACTAAATTCTAGACTTTTCCAGTTGGCGTACAAACCTTGCTTGGGTCAAATATTCAATTCCCGTCAAAATGCGCTAACTTTCAGAGGTTTTGAGCGATTTTGACAAGCAAATTTATCAAATTGACTGTTCTGACAAAGACTTCCCAATAGTAAGGATTACCTCAAAACATTCAAGTTTAATGATACAACTATGAAAGCTTTTGTTAATATCTATCGACACAATCAATTAAGGAGCAGTTCACTTGTTATCATATCATCCTAACAAATTAAAAAGAATTTATAAGAAACAAGTTACGTCAGCCAACGTTCCGCAATGTCCGCAGCCACTCACCATTTGGGGAATGGAAGCCAACAGTTGTCAACTTATTAAGCCTTACTCACCAAAATGGCAACTAGCAATAGACACTGGCACTCAAATAATGATATCTTGGGAACCCTCCGAGCTAAGAAAAGGTTTGCCGCATTGTGCTCCGATTTAGAATGGCTACATTTTAATGGTATCTGTAGTATATACTGGGGCTAAAGAAAATTATACCATACAATAATGATAACACATTTGAAAAAACCACATTATGTAAAATGCACTTAACATGTCTCAAGTACAGGGTGGCGTTTAAAATCTTATGATGGAATTCTCTGATTTTTCCAGGTTTTCCAGACCAATACTGACATTTTCCCCTGATTGTTTTTTTCGGTTGAAGAAAGGTGCAGTACATGACACAAAAATTATTTTTTTCACATTTCACACAAATTGTACTGCACTAATTGGTACTGGTAAAGGTTAGGAAAGCCATAATCTGAACAAAACTAGAAACGCACTTACCATGTATTGTCTCAGATTACTTAGGCCTATAAGGAGATTTCTGCTTTATCATAAATGAAACAAAAAGGACAAGATAGAAAATTTTAACTGAAATAAGGTGAAAGTTTTAGAAGTAAAATATGAAATCCAAATTAACTATTCTGTACTAGATGAAAAAGACTTTCCGGAAAATGTTGAAATCCACCGAATTTCAGTATATATTTAACAAATTCCCTGAATTTTCCAGACTTGATAAATTCCCTGAATATTCCCGGTTTTCTAGATAGAACGCCACCCTGACGTAGAAACTAGGAAATGGCGATTGTTTCTAAAACGGCAACAGCTGCTGGATTGATTGGCAATAGAGAGGGTCGACTCGGAAATAAAATCATTCTACTTGCACACACTTCTACGAGACACGTACCTTGGCTTAAGGAGTCAGAAATGGTTTCTGCCAAATTGGATCGCTGTTTGTCATAAGTGGAGTCGTGGAATTCGTGTCGCGGAGCAGTTCTCATTCGTTCCAAGCGTACCTGTTTTCTTTCTATCTTTTCTCGTTCTCTCTCGGCTTGTTTTGCGATCCATTTCTTCAATCTACGAAACATTTCAAGATAAAACTTTATGTTCTAGGGTAGGGCGATTTCAAAATTTATCACACAATGCGATACGATTAAATGTTTAAAAAATTGTGGTCTGCAATTTATTGCAATTTTTTTTTTATATAATTTGTGTTCGACTTACCAGCCTACTTTAGCGATGCCAAACACAGGGCTCTTTGTCAACGTGCACTTCATTTCACGGATCTCCCACAATAATTTAGATTTAATATTTAACATAAATAATACGATTTATTGTAAAATTTTGGTAATTAAGACAAAATTAATAGCTCTGCATCTAAAAAACCTATAGGCGTATTTATAAAGTATGGCTAGGCATGTTCAGAAACAATTGTTATTTATTATTTTACAGAAGCATTTTCGTTTTTAAATAAGTTACGTTAATTAAAAAGGCTACAGTAATTTACACAAAAATATTTAAAGAACTGGAAGTAAAATATTTTTGTTTAATAAGTTAAACTAGAACGAAATGGCTCTCGCACTTTTTAGCACTTATATCAGGATTAATTTTTTTTTAAATACCAGTCTATGAAGCATAGAAACAGAACCGCTAAAGTATTGCCCAGACGCCAGCCACAACAAAAAATTCAAACTAGAAAACTAAGAGACAAACCGTGTATAAATTGTTTATAGCTCTCTTTTTCAAAGAAAATTGCGAGCGGCTGTAACATTTCCGTCGTCCACAGTGAGCCGCCATCTTGGCCCTTGATTCGTGCTATCCACATTTGACGCATGTGCACGCCTGCTGTAGTTTAGCTGACAATGAATTGCATCACGTGACGCCACTTCACGACGGCCACTCACAACCAAGGTAGCGGCATGCATTGCGTGGGCTACAAGTTCACGAGTGCTTGAACCAAGCATGTTTCTAATAGAACAAACACAATTTCACGCTAATTTTGGTTTGTTAACTGTTCATAAAACATGAATTACGATTTTGAGATTTTTCGCTATAATAAAATGAAAAATACACACTTCGAAATACCTCATTCAACCAGAATCAAAACGTCGATATATTTTTCATAATTTTTAGAGTAGGATAGGGGCTCTTGCTACAGATTTTGATCGCTGGTTTTCGTTTTCTTTTTTGAGGTTTGACTTGGTTGTCATCCAAGTTTTTTACTTAAATTTCCTTACTTTTCACTAAAAGTTTACTTTAAAAAAATTCGCGATTTCAAATTTCAAATCGTATCGCAAATCACCCAACCCTATTATGTTCATAACCAACTTCAAATATAATTAAAAATATTTAAGGTAAGATAGGCCTAGTGCCTCTTTTTTTTTATGGCCACATTTTAACATATTGATGCACTTTTTTGCTGCGTACTGTTCACTTAAGTATATTTAGGTTGGTTAAGCAAGTCATGTGAGGTAATGAAACTAAGGCTGTGCCGGTGCCACTTTCCCCGATTCCGATCCCAGTACCGGTAATTTTGGTCATGTGCAGATACTGTTGCGATACCATGCCGAGCCGAAGTCAAAAGATAACTTAATAATTTAATGGTGTAACAAGTGTAACACTTTTACAAAGGAATTGTTCGCTAAACACTTTATTGCTCAATGTGATCATGTAAACATTTTTGTGTTGACTGTAAACATTTTATACTTAGACGCCTAATTCTTTACTGACTTAGTTGCAGGCTAATTTTTAGTAGCGTTGGGAATAGTATGCCATATTATTAATGTACGAAAATGCAGATTCTTGGAAAAAACAAGCAGATTCCGGTACTTGTTAACACGGTGCCGGTCCGATACCGGTACCAGTGGTACCTGCAGCCGGTCCCGCTTCCAGTATTGGTATGCACAGCCTTAAATCAAACCTTTCCCGCCAACACAGAATCCTTTAATTATCCAAAGGCATTTAAAAGCTCAAGGTGGTCCCACACCACACCAAGCACTGCTGATAACACAGCATCACTGAATGGGAGTCTGAATTTATACTATCCACAAGGTTGCAAGCTCCTACTCCCACACCATTTGTGGGCTGTCAATAATTGTGTAAAGTGTGGGACTGCACTAAAAAAAAAAACGAAAGTGGCTGGTAACCATCCGATACTTGTCGTTTACTAACCCCAGACCTATTAAAATACACCTAACAAACAAAAAAAATACTTGGTTTAAGAATGCCTAGTTCTACCTTTTTTCTTCATTGATATCTCGCAGCCTTCTTCCACTTAGGTCTCTGCATGCCTCCTTGTTTGTAGTTTTTTCAATTTGTGCACCAATAGCTCGCAGCATTGACCCAAATCCTGCAATAGAAAGAAATACAAGCGCAAATGAACAGCTCTGTGGAAACGGATACAATTAAACAAACATTACTACCGTGTATATTAATAATACAAAATCCAATCGTACATGCATAAAGTTTGTTAACCAGCTAAGGTGGTTACTGGGAATGGCACGGACAAAACCAGGGCGCGAAGGACGGCAATACGTTGCAATTAATGCTATGTCTAATACCATTCTTGCAACGTGTTGCCGTCTTTCTGACCCCGTTTTTGTCTGTGCAATCTCAGTAACTACATTAGCCGGTTAACAAACTTTCTGCAACCATGGTTGGGTTTTGTGATTTTGGGGTAAGTTTTGTGTGCGAGTCGTTTTTTCCCAGGTTTCCATCTTCCCTTTTCCTCAAGCACTTTTCCAATGAACTAACAGCAAATGGTTGGTGTTAGCACTACCTGCCTAAGCTACTTGGCCTGGAACTAAAATCCCAACTCCCAACAGAGTCTCTGTTTTACAGTGTTAAAACACTTTTTCAAAACACTTTTCACACTTTTCAAAAAACACTTCAGAAAACACTTCAGAAAACACTTCAGAAAAACACTTCAGAAAACACTTTTCAAAAAAATTCCATGTAAGATGGATGCATTGAGCACAGCAGTTTGCCGACTGGTCTCTGTTCCCGTCATATCAGCTGGCTCAGAGCTTTTATGCTGTTTGTCACTCCTTATTCCCAAGTTCTCCTGGTTAAATTTATTCAACAATTTGTTTAAGATTACACATTTTTGTTCTTAAAATTAAGGATGCACCAATGTGGTAAAATGCCTATTGCCTATCCAATTTCGATATCTAACGGACCGATGGTTACGAAATTAAAACTTAGTTCCATTTTTCGTGAAGTAAAAAATAATTATAGTCAATTTCAAAAAATAAAAAATGGAAAAACAGTTACAGACACAAGGCAAGCCACTTCAAGCCTAAGCAGGCTTTGGATAATGACTCTATACAAATATTATAGTTCAGTTTTCTCCAGAGTAAATGTAACATTTTTCTCAACAAAAATCTTTCAGAAAGTAGTCGAATACCACACTAGGTTAAAAATCTCTTTTCGTAAGCACAGGGTGGTCCACAAAAAAAACGACGACCCAACATTTTGAAGTCCAGTTTTTCTAGTTAGCACCCCTCAGATCCAGGAGAGGACAGAAACTTCCCGTTTCATTAGATTTAATCGGAAATTTGATGTTCAAAAATGCTTGATCCGCAATCTTTTCTTTAAACCGTGGTCGTTAGCAGACACGCCCGATTACAAAATAGTTCCAAAAAGGCACTGATACAACACCAGCACGAGCGATGCGTTCCTCAGGATTATTTTACAAAACAACATCCCTGTGAAAAACTCCTTACAGATTTACAAAATCAAATTGTAACGAATGTCTACAGAAAACTTCGCCAACGTGATGCGAAACGAGCCATCACAGCAGTTGCACGAGAAATGGGATTGCTGTGTGGCCTGTCTGAAATTACCATCTTTAAATGGTAAGAGTGAATAAATTTCATGTAAGTGGTAGGTGTTTGATGACGCAAAGCAAACTTACGTAAATACATCAGAAAAACTATGATGAATTTACTCTTCTGCATTAGGAGAAAAACTTCAAGATTTTTTTGGCAAAAATGAAATCCTACAGTTGAAAAAGTTCGATGTGCCCTTAATGAAGACGATTCTGTAGCGAACATATCAAGGTCGACAATGTAGCAAGCCACACAGAGTTGGAGCTTCATTTTCCACAAGCGTTAGTGCCAGAGCTTGCTCATCGAATGACCCGATATTGCTTTACGAATCATTCCACCCCCCCCCCCTAAAGACAGCCTTTTTAAAGGCCCAACTAAATGGCTTTTTTTAGGGCCTTCCAACTTCAGAAAGATATAATTCCTGCGTCACATAAAGTTTTACATGGCAGATTACCTCTAAACAATAAAATAAATACCGATAAAACCAGGTATAAAAACAGCGAGGATGGAAGTTAAAATATTTTAGAGGAGGAAAGGCACCTCTTGTTCTACTTTGTGTTTTTAACTTCTTTTATTTATTTATGTATGTATTTATTTTTTACTATTTTGAAAATATCGTATTTTTTACTAGTTTGGGTGCCCCAAATAAAAAGTCTACATAAGGCCATTAAAAAAAGAAAAGTTGGTTCTCAGGCCCTCCCGCACCGATTTTTTGACGAGGAATAAAAAGAAACGACGCGGCAAAAATAGCAGTTACAGAACAAAAATAGCCCTTAGTGAGAAATTGAAATATAAAATTACCATTCTTGTCGTTAAATAATTGTGTGGACACGCGGTAAGAAGCATTAAGATGCAGTATTCATTATTTTACCCAAATTAAACCTAATTCTCCAAAATGTACGGAAAAACGGTCGAAAAATTAAAAATAAAATTCCGCCCGCCCGCACGGATATCTTGAGAAAAATGCCCGAGAACCAACTTTCTTTTTTTAAGTGGCCTAATAAAACAATTTTAATAACATAAGCTATCTATTATTTTATTAAGTCTACCACTGTAATTACTATTGTTGTGGCTAGCTGAGAAAAAAATCGCAGGCATAGTCTAATTCGCTTTCCTGCATAGCAGTGCTGCATTAAGTAGGCTCGCAGATGAATACCTACAAACCAACGGCTGTTAGCAGTCTGCTTGCATTACTAACTGTTCCTCCACTTGCTTATTGTCTAAAATGGAGTGTATGAGGATTTTACAAACAAAATAAAATTTATGTAGGCCTAAAATTTAATGTTCAAAAATTGACTATCATTGAAATTGTCATGGAATGATGTATAATAGGCTCTCTTTTCGATCAACAAGCTAGTGCAGAAAAATACAGTTCTTTACACGGAAAGTTCTTACGAAGATTCCTTTATCAGCGAAGTCATAACAAAATAGTGTAAAAACTGTAATGTGACAAATAAAAACGAATTATGTCTAGGCTCCATACTGGAATTGTACTGCAATGATGCCACATTGTTAAATGAAAAAGTTTCAATTCTGGATTGTGGTTCAGGTTTGCCTTTTCCACCGGCTAATGAATTCATTGATTTCTTGGTTGAAACAATGTTTCATAGGTTTCGTATCAGGATGGCTTTACGTATGTGAAAACAAACAATACTGAAAAAGGGTTCTGTATATGGAGCTGTTCCATAAACAGAAGTTCTTTATATAGAGAGGTATTTTCATGATAGAAACAGAAGGTGCCAACCCAATGATTAAAATTGTTCTTCAGAGGAGGTTCATTATATTAACAGTCTAATGTAGTAAACTGTGGCTTTCTGATGTCTTAACATCTGTTGCCTAAAAACGATGCTCCGATGACTGATGTAACCAAAAAGGCTGATTTCTGATGTCCTTTGCAAGCATCGGTGCATCTCTACCAAATTCTGTAAAAACCCCTATTTGAAAGTTTCCAAAACTGTCAACTCAAAACATAAGGGCAAGAACCTACATCAAAAGCACTGCCTTAAGAACCCCCTTCCCCCTAACCAAATGTGTTGCTACTGAATGTGGCAGTATAAACCAGGAGAACTTACACAAGAGAATAGGCGACTCCGGGGTCGAAATATTCAGATGCACAGGGGCAAATTGCACTTCAGATACAGCTCTTGGGAGTGCAAAATTGCATGCCGAAGTTGAATTTTTCATAACTTTTGAACCACACAAGCTACAGACTTGCGGTTTGTGGCATTTTAAACAGCTTGGAATTAGATATCCGGTGACACCATTCCTTTCATTTTTTACTACATTTCGTTAAACCATGGGTGTAGAGTTTTCAGTTTAATACTGAAGTTAAGTCAAGCAAAGGGCAGGAATAGTACAGATTATTGAGACGCTAAATATTAGAATTTTCGATGGCAGTAAAATAGGAGGCCACAGCGTTGGTTTACGTTTTGGTTTTCCACTCCAAAGGCATTTTTGCACCTCAGTAACACAGTTTGGATGCAAATTTGCACCCAGATCAAAATTTGGAAAGTCGACCCCTGCGACTCGCTACGATAATATAATATTATGTTAAGACTTATGAGACAAACAGTGGGTGTGTCTACAAGTAGTACTTATGCGTTGACTACACTACATCCATGACGGAATGTGTTATAAATAATAACAATAAATAACACTTGAAAACCATCATGAAAAGATGGTATGGAATACACAAGAGCAATAAGCCCAGCAGACTTTACACTGCACAAACTGTAACATTAGGAAGCGAGTTCCAAAGTGCTACCACCCTCATCGCGAATAATTGTTTACTACAATCAAGTCTCAATATCTGGACTCACAGCATGAAAGGATGACCACAAGTTGAATTGTAAGTAGCGAATTCAAAAAAAGATAAGTCCACCGAAAAATGACCGTGAACAATCTTACATCAAGAATTTATAGGGTTTGGAAGGAGAATTTATAACTCTAAAACGTCCCTATTGAAATACTTTAGATTCGCCCCTATTAGTTCAATCCGAGTTTTCAGAGGACGCCACGTGTTCCATCTGGTAATTTTTGCTCATTTTTCAGTACAAATCTAAAGTAAACTAAATTACAACTAAGCTAGCCTAAATAATAATTAAATACAAGCTGGATTCGTTTAGTTTAGTTTATTTTAATTTTAAGCTAAAAACTGAGTAGAAATTCCCACATAAAACACATGGCGCCCTCTATAAACTAAGACGTTTCAGTATGGGTCTCATTCACAAATTCTCCTCCCCAACCCTATAAATTCTTGCTTATATGTAAGTCTGATTTCAGCCTCCGAAGTTCAACTGGTTCTAGACCAGCCCTCCGCAGATCATCACTAGGGAAAAGATTCTGAAATCCCAACAGGTTAATACGTTCAACTGAAAAAGAAAAACATGTACACAATTCATTAAAAATTTTGATAAACTTACCTCCTTTTCCTCCAAGAAGCTGAAGCTGTGCATTAAGAAACTGACCCTCTTGTATGTTGTCATCGTTGTGGAGGATACTGGTCCCAGAAAACAAGTGGAAGGTATCGACGGGTATACCCTGCAGAGACAAATTGCATACCACTATAACAGCACTGCATTTACTTTTTTTGTATGAGACTTGCTTTTGGTATTTTGCTAAATAAACTAATTGACTAACAACCATACCTATCAAACTGAGAGCAGCACATTCAAAAGCTCTCGAATGAACAATTACAAAGTTGTATTTAAATGTCAAAACATGAAAATGTTGACAAAAAGTCACTATCACAATTGTGTTGACAGCAAAGCCATGTATTCTGTAATGCAGTGTCGCCCGTTTCAGTCATTCTTCTTACGGGATAATGCAGCTGTGTTATTTCAACACTAACACTATGCGATTTATACTGTTCGAGCCTATTGGAAAATTGAAATGTACTTAAGTACATAGGCTAAGTCTTTACACACTGGTAATTCAAATCTCGCTAACCTTGTAGCCTACATCCTGATTAACCCTTTGGCTAATGAGCGATTTGGCTGTTCAAGACTGAGTCAACAAAGAGAAAAGTAGTTACGGGAGAATAACTCGAAACCATGCCCGAACCATTCACAAAATTCTTACGTGCTAAAGTTCTTGCTTTTTGCATACCACCCCAGTTTACTTTTGCACATCTGCTGCTCAGAGATGGCAACGGCCCCAGTGTGATGTTGTTAGCTGTTAACGAGCCTGCCTGTCTGGTTAGCTCCAGCTTAATGTAAAATCAGATGGCTAAATACTTAATTAGTGAAGTAGCCAAGTTAGCTGTTAATGAGCCTATCTGTCTGGTTAACTGTCGCTTAATTTAGAATCAGAGATGCTAACGTAATTAGGCACGTAGCCAATTCCATAAATGACCACCTGTTCCTATCTCTGGTAAATTATGTTCTTTTATGCAGTCCTGGGGAAGATCAGGAAGAACTAACTTCTCCACGAAGTAACTGCCACGTGGCACTCTAGGTTGATGTGGTGGTGGTGACTGTCTGTTGAATTGGTGGGGGTGGTGGATGGGAAAGACATTTACCAAAAGTAGCACTAGCACATTTAGTTATTTACACCGCATGAAATCGGCAAAATATAGGACCAATACCAGGAGATGCATGTTCTACCACCCGTTCTGTTCGCTACCCTATGCGGCCGGATGTCGAAATCAGAAAACCATTTATTACTTCTGCGGAAAAACAATGTTTAAACTTATGCCATATAGGTTTTGTCCCAATAAGTATGTGTGAAAAATATCACTTGTGCTGCGATTAGTCCAGCCATGTTTGCAAGCAATACCGACTGCAGCATCTCTGAAGTGAGGAAGGAGTTTTGTTTCTCGTGCCAAGGCTGAGTGGGGAAAAAATTATGTGTTTTGCTCCCGGCTTCATGACAATTCCGCGTTATGTTGGGGAGTTAATGTCTCTTAGAACTGCTCTAAAATAATATGATTTTGATAATATTAAATCAATGAACCAGGACCCTAAATCCACAGCTTCTTTTGAAGACAACATTGTGACAATTGGTGGGATACAAAGCGAGAGCTACAACCTTGATACTCCGTCCTATAAACATGTATGCATATATATGGTCCCGCTAATACATGTAGGAGTATGGAGGTATTGTAGGTACAGTGTCTGAGCCTCATGAGTGAGTGTCATAAGAATGCGCGACGATACGTTGTAGACAGTGGACAATAAAGGAAAACACTGCAAACGTTCTTCTTGAATGTTCGGTGAAGTGAAGACATTCAGCTTCAGCAGCCAACTATATCGCAAGGAGAGAAATTAAAAAACACGCGCTGCTGACCACACCAATTATCTAGCCTGCTTATCAGTTGTCTAACATGGGTGTCAGATTCGATTTGACGAATTGGTAAATGTTGCCATATGTAGGTCTCATGACATTCATGAGGGGAACATTTTTTTCTAGCTTAATGTTTTACGCGAGAGACTCGAGGGCTCATAGATGAAAGTCATTGTGAGTATTCAATTTTCGTAAAACGGTGGTCAGGCCCCAAGCTATCTCATGCTTGATGCTGCGTATAGGCATTGGTCTCAACAGTTAACACCATTTGCAAAGTCTCCGAAGTGTACTTTAAGTGGAGCTTGTAATATGTAGGAGAACACGTCGGAGACACTGCAAAAGATGTTAATGCCATCACGCAACATCACCACAAAACAAAGCACAACATAACCTGTGCTGGGACCAAACCACTGTTATGCTCACAAGACCTGCATATGACAACAGTTACCAACTAGGGATCGACCGATCATCAAGATCAGTATCGGCATCGGCCGATATTTTTCATCCGATTATCGGATCGGAATCGGATCGGTTTGTGTGTCCGATACCGATGTCAACTTCACTGCCAAATGCGAGTTTCAATTTTGTATATTGCTTCGGTTAGCAAAGGCTTGTCACCTCTCAATACCAAGAATTTATAAATTCTTGTAAATACTAACACTAATGTCTAGTGCATTGCGTTTAAGTCGTATAGCGATCGACGGGAACCAAGCACCAGCTGGTCCAACCGGAGTGCGTGCCAAAACCAGCCAACATTTGGTTAATGCTGAACATTGTGTATCTTAGTTACTATTATTAAATATTTAACGTAAAAGTACATAAACTTATATTTGCGATCTCGTTTACCTTTTGTTAGTTAAAGAAATCGATGATTGTAGAAGCATTAGTAGCGAAACTTCCAAACCTTGCAAGATTTCTTTGTTGTGGAGCTCAGTCACAAGGGCCAACAGAAAATGTGCTAATCAGTAATACTGGACAGTGAATAAGCGGGTTGTGAAGGTTTTAAACATATATTATGTCAAAATTGTAATTTTTTTAGAAATACAAATCCATAAAAAAATGCGGTAACGAGAAACGTTTTAATTATTTACTATGGAGTGTGTTGTCTTTTGTCTTAGCTGGTGTCGGCAGGGTGCTCGATGCGCGGACAACCGGGAAAAAGTAATGCAGATTAGGCCATTAAAAAAATCGTCTCATCAAATTTAAAATTATGAGTTTTAAAAATACTTTATTACTATTGTAGTATAATAATATCCAAGTATTTATCCGAATCCTGTGTTTTTACTACTGTTAAAATTATTCAAGCTGTATCCTCCATTTTACTGGTAGTAGGTACACCTTTCGGGTATCAACTTTTAAAGAGCATCCGGTTTCTTCGACGTAGTCAGTTTATCCGAGCAACTATGATCTATTTAAAACTAGTTTCAAGTGGATCTGAATGAAATAGCATATATGGATTCCCAATTAAAGATATTGCAGCAAAAAGGTTTATTCGTAGAAATTCAAGAGTGGATGGTAAAGCCTTGGATTGGTAAAGCAAACACCCAAAAGTTGTTTCGTGCTGGGTAGTTGGCCAGATGGGCTACGGTGATTTTAAATCGCGTTTTCCTAAGCAGAGGTCTATTTTAGTTAAACGTGAGTTTGGGGAGGGGACAAGTAAGGTAAGCAAAGGAATATTTTTCCAATGTCCAGCGTTAATTTGTCATTCGTTCGTAATTAATTTTTTGCTAGACCTTAATTGTAATTACTAGGATTTTGATTTGTTAGGGATGGTGGTTTGAGGAGCAGAGCCTGGAAACTCTCGTCAGTTGATTTGAAATTAAAAGGCGTGACCAGCCCCTGTAAAGATTAGTTTTATAATTTCCGATTTTCGTTCTTTCTCTCATGCAAGTGTGCATATGCAGTTAGTACAAAAGTAGGCTACTCATACTTAACATCAGAAGTTTTAAATCGTTTGTAATGAAGAATTTTAATCAGCGTTAAATTCATTGTACTACAGTGCTGATAAATGGGCTTTATCTATTTTTTTGGCATTTAACTTTAAATATGGTCCATATGTTCATTTTTTTTACTTGTGGTACTGGTATGAGAAGGTGCCAAAAGTTACAAGGAACCGGACAGGATAAGCACTGGTAAATTTTACCCAGATAGATCCATTGTGTGTAATAATAATAACATTTTTAACTCATTGCAATAAAAGTGTAAAAATATGATAATTATAACTTATTTGCAATTACATGAAGTAACAAGGATATTATTGTATTTTTTAGTTCTTATTAAGTTTATAAACGAAAGATCGGCAACCGCCGTGTACAGTGGCTTAATGTCAACATCATGTAGAAGCAGGAAGATCCAGCAAGATTAACACAATACCACCTACCCC